>LAPY01001108.1:33548-54038 GCA_000970635.1 Eragrostis tef
TAGTTGTGTGAGGTGGCGGGGGGGGGGGGGGCTCAAAGCACGTGTTAATACTCGAATCACAGGGGGCGTCATCCTCATTTATGGGAGGCCAACTTTTGTGATTTTTTTTCCACGTTCTGGTTAAACTCTTCTTATTGGAATAGTATTGGGGGCGATTTTCTCCTCACAGGCCGGGTTTTTGTTTAAATTTCTATTTGATCAACGCAAAGATTCTATATATGCCACGATTTTGTCCACGGTCCACATGTAACAAATACTTCACCATACTTGAGGGAAGTTATTTGGACTTTTTCCTTTTGTTTTTGACGTGCATATGCAGCCGTATACTTCACCATACTTAAGTAAATGTATGGTCAAGTATGCACTCATGATTTCACTGTTTAGATAAACATGCTTGTGCGATGGAATGTAGTATCTCGCA
Source organism: Eragrostis tef (assembly GCA_000970635.1). Classification (NCBI taxonomy): domain Eukaryota; kingdom Viridiplantae; phylum Streptophyta; class Magnoliopsida; order Poales; family Poaceae; genus Eragrostis; species Eragrostis tef. Next base: position 33,970 of record LAPY01001108.1, read on the forward strand.
GATCACATCTCAGCCACTGGAATGTTTAGGTCACAAGTAAATGTCCTGTTATAGGTTTTATACATGGAATCAATCACTTGATCAAAACCTTAGATTGAGTTCACGTGGAGGTTGCAAGTCCAACGTTGTGGTTTCACATGCCAAATTCTCACACGGACTCCTGTCCAGCCTACACCAGGATGCACTCAAGATAGAATAAGAAAAATATTACCACACACATTACTTTGACTAATTCTGGGATTATTCACAAGATCTGTACACAGAATACTTAAATGATTACTGACAAAATCTCTATGTGGAAAAGCATCTCCTGTGTTCTGCTAAATGTACCTTACACACACACAAACCTAGCATTGTTAGCATTCGTTTTAATCCATTAACACCAACCACTGCTAGAGGCAGCAGCTTTCTTGTGGAAATTTCCAAATGGAATTTCGGAATAAATGCGCCAGTTATTGTCAATTTATAAAAAAGACGGTCAATGATACAGATGTGATGAAATTATTTATCTATTTTCATGGAATATTCATATTGAAGTCCCTGTACTCGAAGCTATTAAAGCTAGAGAAGCGCTTCAATGCTTTTCTAAAAAATAGAAGCGTGAATCTCAAAGAAACTTCATCTAACTACTCTGTTAAGCTCTGTTGAGGAGCGTCATATGGATTTAGGGCCCTTCTTGATCTGGGATGGAAGCACCTCTTCGTCACCACTATTTTACCTCGCCTCACTTCTGATAACCCCCTTCCCATAGCACTAACGTCACTGCTATTGCGTCTACGAATCAGACAAGGAAGCGCCCTGTGTTGTCAAGCAAGTTGGCTCTGCCTTTCTCGCAAACACCGTGTTCTTTGCACCTGCGTCCATGTCTGCAACCGGACATCTCATTGGGTTGGTTTGATGGTGGAACTCAGGTGACGGGCAACTGGGCAGGAGGGAGACATCGTTCCCAACAGTCCGGATGTGCTTAGCGACGAGTTCCAAAGGTAGAACGCTCAAAGTTGAAAGAGAAAACCTCTAGAACGGTAGGAAGTTTTATCATATATGGTAGGCAGAAAATTTGTTGAGGGCCTGTTTCTTTTTTTAGCCAGATTTTAGCCATTTAGAATATTGTCATTTAGTAGTACTAATTAAATTCTAATTACAAAACTAATTGCAAAACTCTGTGCTAATTTGCGAGACGTATCTAATGAGGGTAATTATGCCGTAATTAAGCCATAATTAAAAGATGGTTACTGTAGCATCACTGTAGCGAAACATAGCTTAATTAGGCTCGTTAGATTCGTCTTAAAAATTAGCCCCTATTTGTTAAAAGGTTTTGTAATTAGACTTTATTTAATACTTCTAAATGATAATATTCTCCCCTGGCTTAAATTTTAGCCATTTTAGCCAGGGGAAACGAACAGGCCCTGAATATCAGGAGTGAAACTGCATTTTTCTTCTGTTGAGAACAATGAAACTGCATGATGTCCTCTGTAATGGCAAGTAATTTTCCCCTCCTTTTGAAAAATATAAATGTTTGAAAAGAAATGCATTCCATTTTATCTAGTTTGAAACTGAATCCTGCTATACACACAACCACATGTTCCGACTGCTTCATATGACCAAAATGGCGGTGGCATTCGTGACAGGATCACTGCACATAGACGATCCGCTCTCATCTCACGTAGCAGTCTCAAAGCCCAAACTCAGCAAGAAACCTCGCTCCTCAGGGAAAGCACTCCAAAATACCTCAACCATATAAAGGAAAACCCTTTCCGCACCCTCGTGTCTATTTACGCTTCACACCGCCCCTCCTCTCTCACGCTCTCTTACACCTCATGACCGTCCTCCTCTTGTGCAGTGCCTCCTCCACTTTCTAGCTATCTCTCTGTTGTCACTCCCAACCCTCTTTGCGGCAACGACCCACCCAGGCCTTCGCACTCTTGTGCTGCCCCTTCTCCATGGGGTCTCGGGTTCCGCCATGAGCCGCCAGGTCCGGATGGGATCCACAGCTAGAGCTTCCACAAATTATACGTTTGTCTATTATTCAAAATATAGGATCCTTCTAAAATTTCTTATTTTGGGTGTCTGTTACTTTCCTCAGTTTGAAGTGACCAAAATAAATCTGTGCATCCGAATGATCAAAATCACAGCAGCGGTCATGTGACAATCTATTTACAGATTGGAGGTGGAATGCCCTCATGGAAAGAGAGAGCGCAACTGTCAATTTTTTGGCAGTATTTTGGTTGGGCTATAATAGAGTGATAGACACTGGAAAAGTTTTAGGCTTGTAGCAACACACGGGAACTTTGCTTGTACGGTTTGATATCAGAGTCTAAATTACAGAGACAGACCAACCCACTTAAGGACGATGAAGACAAACCCCATATTTACACGTCATGACGTTGCTTTAGTTAACGGAAATTGTCTGCATATTAGGTCCTTTTCATGTGGAACAACAGATGTTTGGAAGGAAGAAAAGACAGATCGAACTGATCGCTACGCTTCCGTTTCAGAAGAAGTCGAGATGACACAGGCTTTCTCGCAAAAGAGCATCCTACCAAAATCGGTGATGTGGCGGAGGCTGCCCGTCCGGTTGAGTCTCCCTTCCCCCACTCGCACACTCCACTGATCCAGCCAAGTCTTCCTGGACCTCCACATCCTCCTATAAATTCAGGCCGCCGTCCCCCTCCTTCCCTCCACCTTCCTCCTCCGCTCCTGCTAAAGTAGCAGAGCAATGGAAGCTCAGTAGTGACTGTACTAGTAGCCGAGCAATAGATTGCAAAGATTTGGTTGGCCGGCCATGGACGCGAAGCCGCAGCCGCCGCCGGGGTTCGGCCGGTTCCACCCCAACGATGGGCAGCTGGCCGGCGTCGACATCCCCGACGTCCGCATCCTCGCGCACGACCCCGCCGACCTCCTGCCCCCAGGTGATCAGCTGTTCTCTTCTCTCTGGTCCAATTCGTCGGATGACTCAGATGTCATCGGATTTGCGTTGCTGCGCTGACTTCTGTGGGCACAGGGTGGAGCGAGCAGGGGCGCTGCTTCTTCACTGTCAGGGAAGCCAAGTACAAGAAGGGCGGCCGCGCGAACCGGACCACCGACTCCGGCTACTGGAGGAACTCGGGGAAGGAAAAGCGGGTGACGGTGACGTTCGCCGGCGACGGCGGGCAGGCGGTGCTGGTGGGGATGAAGCGCGCCCTGGTGTTCCACCGCGGGAGGCTGCCCACCGGGACCAAGACGGACTGGGTGATGCACGAGTACCGGCTCGCCGGCGCCGGACTCTCGCCGTGGCGCGGCGCCGCCCGTCAGAACGGCTCCCTGATCCCGGCCGCGAGCCCGGAGGAGGAGCACGGACCAGGGGCGGATGCGGAGGAGGAAGGAGGACGAGGAAGAGGCGGGGGAGGGCGCAGCTCCGGCGTCTGGATTCATCGACTTCTTCGCCCGTGAAGATGCAGCCAAGCAGCAGCAGCAGCACAGCGCGTCGTCTAGATGCCTGACCGACGAGTAGCAACAGCATAGCCTGGAGCAGCGCCTGAAGAAGCTGAGCAGCACCGCCAAGCTAAGACAGAGAGTGGCCATGGTCCGTAGTTGCTAAGAGTAATAAGTACCGCTATAGAGAGTGTGTGTTCATCCAACCTTCAGCCCATTGAGAGTCCGCCGATGTCCAGCGTAGCCCCTGGAACAAATGTAATGTACCACCTAATCATCGCCATCAAACTCCATTTCCATGTCAATGCCAGAGTTCCTTCGTCATTCCTTCGTCATTTCACGGCAAAATGCGGGCCTTGGAGCCAAATATGGGGTTAACGTGCATGATACGCAAATGGAGCAACGGGCATTCGCGCCAAAAATGAACGTTTATGTTTCGAATTTTCCTACTAGCACCAAATATGGCTTTCTTTTTATGTGATTCGTCCATTGCCATTTTACCTTTCCAATTCATGCATTGGCGCTTACGTTTGCAGTCCGCATCTCGACGCTCATTGGTAGAGCCAATTCTACCGTTTACATTTGCAATTCGCTAGTCGACGCACGTTGGCGCAAAAATGTCGCGTACGTGTGCGCCACGGGACGTGGCTAGCTCCAGATGCAAAACCAAATGATGGAATTTCGGTCCGCATCTATGCTTTTCTTCCATAAAGAAGATATGTCATGCTTATTTTTTTCTCTAAAGCAATCATATCTGAACATAATATATTTTATCTTATTATTTTAGCTGTCGTTTCTTGCAAGTGTCCTACCGTTTTTTCTTTTGCTTTAAATGTTTGTTTTTGCTTTATGCACTTTCCCACCGTTTTAACCCGAAGGATCGAAAAAGTAATTTGGTCTTGTGCCGAAGTGTTGCATGATCTTACACTCATGCTAGTCATGCACCTTTCGTTATATCTTTTGGCTACTGTTGGTTTCTCCTGTACCATATCTTTCCTTATATAATAATAAGATTTTAATTGTTGCATGATCCTGCACTCATGCTAGTCATATTTTAACAATATTTGAATATCGTTACTTTGTGGTTTCATGACATGATGCATGAGGAGTAGTTGTGTTCTTATGACTACATATTTTGGATCCGTGCAAGCTAAGACAGAGAGTGGCCAAGCTGAGTAATAAGTACTGCTATAGAGAGTGTGTGTTCATCCAAATTTCAGTTCCGTTGAAAGTCCGCCGGTGTCCAGCGTAGCCGCTGGAACAAATGTAATGTACCACCTAATCTTTGTCATGAAACTCCATTTCCATGTCACTGCCAGAGTTCCTTCGTCATTCTTTGGATTCCGACATTTAATTTGGCAGGCATGTCGCCGTATGCAATTCTCAAATTTCACGACAAAAGGTGGGCCTTGGCGCCAAATATGGGGATAATGTTCATGATCCGCAACTGGATCAACGGGCATTCACGCCAAAAATGAACGTTTATGTTTCGAATTTTCCTACTAGCACCAAATATGGCTTTCTTTTTATGTGATTGGTCCATTGCCATTTTACATTTCCAATTCATGCATTGGCGCTTACGTTTGCAGTCCGAATCTCGATGCTCATTGGTAGAGCCAATTCTACCGTTTACATTTGCAATTCGCTAATCGACGCACGTTGGCGCCAAAAATGTCGCTTACGTGTGCGCCACGGGACGTGGCTAGCTCCAGATGCAAAACCAAATGATGGAATTTCGGTCCGCATCTATGCTTTTCTTCCATAAAGAAGATATGTCATGCTTATTTTTTTCTCTAAAGCAATCATATCTGAACATAATATATTTTATCTTATTATTTTAGCTGTCGTTTCTTGCAAGTGTCCTACCGTTTTTTCTTTTGCTTTAAATGTTTGTTTTTGCTTTATGCACTTTCCCACCGTTTTACCCCGAAGGATCTAAAAAGTAATTTGGTCTTGTGCCGAATTGTTGCATGATCTTACACTCATGCTAGTCATGCACCTTTCGTTATATCTTTTGGCTACTGTTGGTTTCTCTTGTACCATATCTTTCCTTATATAATAATAAGATTTTAATTGTTGCATGATCCTGCACTCATGCTAGTCATATTTTAACAATATTTGAATATCGTTACTTTATGGTTGCATGACATGATGCATGAGGAGTACTTGTGTTCTTACGACTACATATTTTGGATCCGTGCAAGTTAAGACAGAGAGTGGCCAAGCTGAGTAATAAGTACTGCTATAGAGAGTGTGTGTTCATCCAAATTTAAGTCCGCCGGTGTCCAGCGTAGCCGCTAGAACAAATGTAATATACCACCTAATCTTCATCATGAAACTCCATTTCCATGTCACTGCCAGAGTTCCTTTCGTCATCCTTTAGATTCAACGTACGGCAGGCATATAGCCGTTTGCACTTCTCAAATTTCACGACACAATGCAGGCACTTTGGCGCCAAATATGGTGTTAACGTGCATGATCCGCTACTGGAGCAACGGGCATCCGCGCCAAAAATTGTTCGTTTGTGTTTTGATTTTTCCTGCTAGCTAGCACACAATTTGGCATTCCTTTATTTTTTTTCAATTCGTCCATTGCCATTACATGTTTCCAATTAAGGCATTGGCGCTTACCTTTGCAGTCCACATCTCGACGCTCATTGGTAGCGCCAAATCTGCTGTTTACATTTGCAATTCACTAGTCGACGCACGTTGGCGCAAAAAATGTCGTCGGTTATGTGTGCGCGACGGGACGTGGCAAGCGCCAGATTACTCTTGCAAAACCAAATGATGATATTTCAGTCTGCAATATTGTACGGTTTTTTTTTTCATAAAGAAGTTATGTCATGCTTATTTTTTCCTCTAAAGAAATCATATCTGAACATGATCTTACACTAATGCTAGCTGTCATTTCTCTCAAGTGTCTTGTCGTTTGTTTTTGCTTTACATGTCCCACCGTTTTACGCTGAATTGTTGCATGATCTTACACTTATGCTAGTCATGCACCTTGCTTCAATCTTTTGGCTTTCTGATTTGGCACTTTCGCTTTATATCCTTGCATTTGCATGCACATGAAAATGCCACCAAAGTTGCCACGTCATTTTGCATGTACAATCCTTATCTATTACAGTATCTTACATGAAGATGGAGTGTCCAACACCTTTCTTGTTCGAAAGGATGATAATCAAAAGAGATGCAAGATGTTTCTTGTTTGCATGTGAGTAAGCTACTAGTTTGAGACATGTACAATGTTGTCCTATATATGTGAGTCACACTTTTTTGCAAGAGGAGGAGGAGGATTCAGCTCGCCGATGCAGCCCAGCAGCAGCAGAAGCAGCGCCACCCATCATCGAGCTGCCTGACTGACGAGTAGCAGCAGTAGTGCCGGGAGCAGGAGAACCACGCCTTAACGAGCTGAGCAGCGCAGCCAAGATAAGGCAGAGAGTGGCCATGGGCAACACAACCCAGGTGTCCTCAACCAAGCTTCAGTTCATCCAAGCTTCAGTTCATCAGGAGTTGCTAAGAGTCATAATTACCGCTATAGAGAGTGTGTGTTCATCCAAGCTTCAGTTCCGTTGAGAGTCTGCCGGTGTCCAGCGTAGCAGCTGGAACTAATGTAATGTACCACCTAATCATCGTCATCAAACTCCATTTCCATTTCAATGTCCGAGTTCCTTCGATCGTCTTGTTTTGGATTCCGGCGTTTTGTAGGCATATAGCCGTTTGCACTTCTCAAATTTCATGACACAATGAGGGTACTTTGGCGCCACATATGGGGTTAACCTGCATGATCCGTAACTGGATCATGTAGCGTTTCCGCTATTCGTAGGATCGAGTCGGAAGTGATGATGAACAGACACAACAGTACGCCATATAAAAAAGCACAAATTTTGCATATTTAAGTTATTACAACAAGTCTTTAATGGATTAAAACACATGAATATACAGCGGAAGTCTAAAGATACAAGAAACAACTACTACTTTGGACGATACAAAGGCTGCACATCGAAGCCCCACGATGTGGACCTGCTGGAAACTCCACCAACATCAACGGAAGCAAGAGCCAAACCCTGAGCAACTAATACTCAGCAAGACATACCCGTCAACGTGGCTAACTAAAACCGACTCCTAGTATGCAAGGTTAAAAAGGGTAGGCTGACACATGATCATAAAATCCGCACTAATTACAGGATCCTTACAATGAAGTTTTAATTTCAAATTAAGTACTTAACCAATAATACATTGCACTTACACTAAAACAAGTATAAACAATACATCATATCAGCAGTGCAATAGTAAGTAAATAAGTAATAAACTAGCTGATCACATCATCCAATAATCACACTGCGAGGTGACTGAGTGAACAAGCGGGTGCTCATTTCCGAGAGCGGCGGCATCGATGTACATCCTGCAGGAGAAACCTGACCACGTGACGCACACGGACAAAGTCGCATGCGGCAAACGTTTATGTTGTTCCCCCCTAGAGCTTCCTGGGTCCTACAGCTCCCGAGAAAGGCCCTCCCACACGGTCCCTATCCTAGACGTACGCCCCGATTGGAAGGCATCCATTCTTTCCTGAGTACCATGATAGAAAGTGCACGTATCCGCTAGACATCTAGGGCGTCACAGGCTACTTGGTTTACTAGGCCCATAAAACACTATCATGTGATCAGTACGTTCAAACTTGCTCAACAAAGCCAACAACGGATGGTGCTTAACCGGCACAGAGGGGGCTGCCACTATGAAGGCCCAGCCTTGTCCATCCATCCTACACAAACAATTCCCCATCTAGTCTGCAACAAAATCCTAAATTCTGCTAGTACAATTCAGGGTAATTCCAATCATGCTAGTGGGACCTACCACTCGACTTTTACTATCCGCTAGCCATTAAGCCTAACAAGTTCTAACGTTAACCTAGACCAACATCTACCAAATAGGACACAAAGTAGAATATGGAAGGGAGATCCTAATGTAGTTCTAAGGTTTCATAGCAACTCCTAATAAACCTAATGCACAAAAAATTACTAGCCCCAATCAAGTGAGAAAATAAAAATCTAACTGGTAGGCATGCACCGGGGCTTGCCTGGATCAAGAGCTATACTAGTTGGGTCAGTTACAGGGTCCGCTTCTCCTCTGGTGCCTCCTCCTCCGGGAGCTAGAAGTACATCAGGTGGCTCCTGAGTCGTCTCTGTCACTATACATCATGACAAGGAATGAATGCAAGTTAGATGCAATAATAATGTGATGCATACATGATTTAAGTACTCAACAGGACAGTTGTATTAACAAGGTGAATTATCATTGACTAAGGGATTCATGTTATTAACTTTTTTTTATTTGAAGTATTTCCTTCATTGAAAATAGATACTTAGAGAATTATATTCAGTCCAGTGGCATTTTTCTAAGAATCAACACTACTGAAATTAATTCACTGTCAAGTTTGACGATTTATTGCATTCTAGATTATTTATAATGATATAAAAAATACCGAGCACGATTTAATTCATAAGTAAACAATTAAACAGGATATAACAGTGTAAAAATGTTCTGTAAGTGTGTTGACTGTAGCTTAACAGGCATGCATGCGTTCACGATTTATTGAGCACAAAAAAATTAAATAAAATTTAAACAAGATCTGCAGAGAACAAGTTTTGTGCTATTTGGAGTTTTTGCTGGATACAACTGGGCATATGGAATCCAAAGAAATTGGTTTCACATTTTTCTGAGGTGGATTCAATTTATTATGCATTTTACCAATTGCAGAAAATTTTTGGTAATTTATACATTTTCGGAAAAGGATTGAAAAAGAAGCAGGCCAATCATATCTGAGCGGCACAACGGAGCACACATATGGGGCTGCACCGAATCTGACCTGGCCACACTGGATCCGTCCACTCGGTGGCGAAGGCACACCAAGGGCAACACGGGGCGCCACACCGGATCCGCGGTTTGGGGTCCAAGGTGCGTTAGTCGGCGTTGTCGCCGGCGTCAGCGTCGCGGCTCGCCAGAGGACGCTTCGGTGGTCGTCGGGGTTGAAATATAGCACGGAGAGCTAGAGAGTGAGAAGGCGAGCTCACCTTGACAGTCGCGAACTCACGGGAACGGCCGGAGGTGGCTCGATGGCGAGAGGTGGCGGGTTGCAGAGGTCCGGCAGAGTTGCGACGGCAAAGAGGTAGTCGAGGGTGGATGAGATCTGGACGTGGAGGTTCCTGACAGATAGAAGAGTCCCGTCTCATTGCTTATCGTCGACGAGGAATCCCGGAATAAGGTGGTCGCCGGCCTCGTGCCGTGGCCCCGCGACGATGGTTGGCTGCTCTGCCGTGTGTTCCGCCTGACGGGCTCCGTGATCCTGGCCGCTATCCCGGAAGAGGAACAGGAGGTTGTGGATGTTGAGGAAGACGAGGAGGACACGGCTACTGCGTCTGGGTTCATCGACTTCTTTGCGCGTGTAGGTCGCCGCCGGTGCTGTCGTTGAGCCGCCTGACCGACCGGTAGCGCAGCAGCAGTGCCGGGAGCAGGAGAGCAGAGGAAGCTGAACAGAGAAGTCATGGGCAGCAACCCAACCCAGGGTGTCAGTATAGTATGCAGGAATAATTTGTACCGCTTAATAGAGTGTGTTCATCCAACCTTCAGTTTCGTTGAGAGTCCGCCGGTGTCCAGCGTCGCCGCTGGAACTATGTAATGTACCACAAAATAATCATCATCATCAAGCTCCATTTCCATGTCAATGCCGAAGTTCCTTGTTCTTCCTTCGGATTCCTTTGGCGTTCCGCGAGCATAGCATTATGGAATTTTAAAAATTCACAACTCAACCAGAATTGGCGCCAAAAATGGCACTTACGTGGGCGATGCTTGATTCAACAGGTTTTGGCGCCAAATATGGCTCTTACGTGCATGATCCGCAAGTCAACGGGCACGGGTGCCAAATATAGAGTTTACGTGGGCGATGCGCGACTCAACGAGCTTTGGCGCCAAATATGGTTCTTACGTGCATGATCCACAACTCAACGGGTATTGAGGATAAATATGGTGTTTACGTGCGTGATGCATGACTCAACGGGCATTGGCGCAAAAATGATCGTGTATGTTTCCCGTTGGCACCAAATATGGCGTTCGGCGCCATGTAATTTATCCGTTTGCACCAAATATGGCGTTTGGCCTTTAAATTTGTAATACGCATCTCAGCGCCTATTGGTGGTGCCAAATATGGCGTCTACGTTTGGAATTCTCGACTCAACGGATGTTTGCACCAGAAACGTCGCTTACGTGCGGTCAATGGGACATTACAAGTCCTACTGTCTTAAACCAAAGGATCCGGAACGTAATCTGGTTCTGTGACAGATTGTGCCATGTTATATCTAACACTCAACTAGTCACACACCTTGCTTTATATTCATTGGCTACTATTGACTTCGCACGTACCTTATCTTTTCATATGCAAATACATTTTTTAATGAAGTTGGATATTATCCAACAATTTTATGGTTGTAAAGGATGGTACAATAAGACATGATGCATCAGAATTACTTGTCTTCTTGTTACTAAATTTATTGATTCATGCATAGTTCATGTGTGCATTTTTAGGTGAAGCAAGCTTTTGCTTTAAATCCTTTGGATACAGTTGCCTCGTCATTCTGCATGTAGCATTATCTGTTTTGATTGCTTAGAAGAAGATTTAACTTCCAACAGCTTTGTTCGACGCCATGGTAATGAAAAGGCTTGGAAGACTTTGCATTGTGTGATTTTCAAAATTCGCAACACAATGGGTATGACTCCACATATGGCGTTTATGTGGGCGATGCGCGACTCAACGGGCATCGACGTCAAATATGCCACTTACATGCGCGATCTGCAACTCAGTGGACATTGGCGCCAAAAATGTTCATTTACGTTTGCAAACTGTCCGTTGGCACCAAATATGGTGTTTTACGTTTGCAGTTCATGCACAGCTCTTTAAGCTAGTTTGCTGTCTCGCCGCCTATTGCCGGTGTTGGATTTGGTATTTGTTTGCAAGTTGCAACTCAAAGCACGTTGGCACCAGAAATTTCACTTACGTGCGCATGACGGTACATTGCAAGTCCTACCGTTTACACCAAAAGATCCAATACATAATTCGGTGTCATGACACAATGTGTCAGGTTCTTACACTCAACATAAGTCAAGCTCCTCTTGCAGCAGAGGACGCGCTGACGGTGGTGGGCAAGGACAAGCGGGGACGGGAGAGGAAGGGCGCTGGTGGACGCGTGACGACAGCCGCGTGGGCACGGACGCAGGCGTACGCGTGTGAGGATATGTGTGGGGAACGGCACCGGCAGACGCGCGCGAGGAAAAGCAGCGTCGAGACGGGCACCGGCGGCAATGACTCCTGCACAAATTTTTTCTGCCGGTGTGCGTGGGGAATTTGTGCGGGACCCACCAAATATCACGGAAGGGAAAAGAATTGGAGCACTCAAATATTCTTTTCCTGTTTATTGCTACAAATGAGAGGAGTTTACAGTGTAGGAAAAAGTTTAGAGTTCTTTTAGGGTGATGGACTTTTTTATTAAATTCTATTAATTTGATTTAGAAAGGGTTTATGAGACTCTCTTAGATGCTTTTAGAAGATGTCAAAAATATATGTCGATGTGTAGACATAAACCAAAGGAGGATACAAGATAACTCAGATTACACGTCATGTGCGTTAGCTTCAGATAAAGAAAAATCCTTCTTTTTTCTCTCTGTTTGTTTCCTCGTCAGTAGCCGCTGCAGTCCGTGTGCGCTGCTTCTACTGCTAAACGAGAATGTGCTTTCTCCGCGGCCGTCGCAAAAGGAGAAAAAGCTAGAGGAGCGAGGAGAGGAAGCGTGCAAGATTCCAAAATCGGTGATGTGGCAGAGCCTGTCCGTCCGGTTGAGTCTCCTTGACGCCATTTCCCTTCCCCCTCGCACTGTCGCACACTCCACCCAAACCAAGTCCTCTCTTCTCCTCTACCTTCCTCCTTCGCAATGGAAGCTCAGTAGTGACTGTAGTAGCCGACCAAGTGACTGCAAAAGATTCGTTGGTGGTTTTGTTGGCCGGCCATGGACGCGAGCAATCAGCTGCCGCCGGGTTCCGGTTCCATCCCACTGTCGGGGAGCTTGTCGTGCACTACCTCCGCCGCCGCGCGCTCGGCGCCCCTACGACCTCCTGCGCCCAGGTGACTTCGTCGTCTCTTCGCTCTCGTCTTATTTCTTTCCATGCCTGAGCTGATTTCTGTGTGGTGACAGGGTGGGCCAAGCCGGAGCGCTACTTGTTCACGCGCAAGGAGGCCAAGTACCGGACGGGCCCCCGCGTGAACCGGGCCACTGGCGCTGGGTACTGGAAGAACACGGGGAAGGAGAAGCTGGTGTTCGCCGGCCCCAGGGAGGCGGTGCTGGTGTTCTACCACGGGAGGCCACCCACCGGGACCAAACCGGACTGGATGATGCACGAGTACCGCCTCGCCGGTGCCGGCCTGTGGCGCCACGATGAGGGGTGGCTGCTCTGCCGCCTGTTCCGCCAGACGGGCTCCCCGATCCCGGCCGCTATCCCGGAAGTGGAGCCGGAGGCTGTGGAGGTTGAAGAAGAAGAGGAAGAGGAGGACGCAGCTACTGCTTCTGGCTTCATCGACTTCTTTCCGCGTGCGGACGCGGCGCTGCAGCAGCAGCGCCATGTGTCGCCGCCGGTGCTGTCATTGAGCTGCCTGACCCACGAGTAGAAGCATCAGTGCCGGGAGCAGGAGAGCAGAGGAAGCGGAGCAGAGATGCCATGGGCAGCAACCCATCCCAGGGTGTCAGTATAGTTTGCAGGAATAATTTGCACCGCTGTACGTAGAGAGTATGTTCATCCAACATTCAGTTTCTTTAAGAGTTCGCCGGTGTCCAGCGTAGCTGCTAGCTGGAACTATGTAATGTATCAAATCATCATCATCATCAAGCTCCATCTCCATGTCAATGGCAAAGTTGCTTGGACTTCATTCCGATTCCTCTGGCGTTCCGCGAGCATAGCATTTTGAAAATCTGAAAATTCACAACCCAACGGGTATGGTGCCAAATATGCCATTTACGTGTGCAATGCGTGACTCAACGGGCATTGGCGCAAAATTTGGCTTTTACGTGCATGATCCGCAACTCAACAGGCACAAGTGCCAAATATGGTGTTTACTTGCGCGATACATGACTCAACGGGGATCGGGGACAAATATGATCGTTTACGTTTCCCGTTGGCACCAAATATGGCATTTGGCGTGTGATGCATGCAGTTCATCCATTGACGCTTTCAATTTGCAGGTACACATCTCGGCGCCTATTGGCGGTGACGAATATTACGTTTACGCTTGCAATTCGCGACAACACACTTTTGCACCAGATATGTCGCTTACGTGCGATCCATGGGAAATTACAAGTCCTGCCGTTTTACACGAAACGATGCGAAATGTAATCTGGTGCTGTGACAGATTGTGGCATGATATAACTGGTGATGCGAAATGTAATCTGGTGCACGTACCTTATATCTTTTCATATATAAACACATTTGTTTAATGATGTTGGTATCATCCAACAACTTTATGGTTGTAAATGATTGTACAATAAGACATGATGCTTGAGAATTACTTGTGTTCTTGTTACTAATTTATTTGATTCATTCATAGTTCATGTGTGCATTTTTAGGTAAAGCAAGCTTTTGCTTTAAATCCTTTGGATATAGTTGCCTTGTCATTTTGCATGTATCATCATTATCTGTTTCAGTTGCTTGGAAGAAGATTTTTGTCCAACACCTTTCTTTCACGCGATGATAATAAAAAGGCTTGGAATATTTTGAATTGCATAATGTTCAAAATTCGCAACTCAACGGGCATCGATGCCAAATGTGCCACTTACATGCGCGATCCGCAACTCAACGGACATCGATGCAAAATATGCCACATACATGCATGATCCGCAACTCAACGGGCATTTGCGCCAAAAATGTTCCTTTACGTATGCAAACGGTCCGTTGGCACCAAATATGGTGTTTACGTTTGCAGTTCATGCACTGGTGCTTTATGTTTGTTGTCTTGCCGCCTATTGGTGGTGTCAGATTTGGCATTTGTTTGCAATTCGCAACTCAAAGAACATTGGTACCAGAAATATCGCGTTCCCATGACGGTACATTGCAAGTCCTACACCAAAGGATCCAAAATATAATTTGGTGTCCTGACACATTGTGTCAGGATATTACACTCACCACAAGTCATGCACCTTGCTTTATATCCTTTGGCTACTCTCGGCTTCTCAAGTACCATATATTATCTTATATATATAAATACATTTGTTTAAGTCGGATGTGATCCAACAACTTTATTTGATTCATGCATGGATCATGTGTGCATAAGGTTAGGTGAAGCAAGCTTTCATGCAAGATATTAAAAATTTGTAGAATACCTTTTTCTAATTTGGAACTACTATATAGGGAGTGTTCATTTGTCCACTTTTACTTTATATCCTTTGGATATAGTTGTTAGGGGTTTGCACCTCCGAACACAAAGAGAGGAGAATGACGAAGGGAAACCAGAAAATACCCGAAAGGAGAGAAGGAACGTCCGAAGGGAATAGAGAGCAAGAGAGCCAAAAGGCCAAAAGTCCCCTCCCTCAAGCCCTTCTCATTTATTCCATTGGTGGGGATAAATATTATAGATAGGTCCTTGGACTTTATAAAGAGGTCCCTAGATGCTACAATGAAGTCCATAGACCTTACGAATGGGTCCTAACATACTAATTGGCATCTTTGTACACAAAATGGGGAGTTCTAGCCTATGATACATATGGCTATCCCCAACAATAGTTGCGTCATCATTTTAAATGTATCATCCTTATCTGTTTCGTTGCTTAGACAAAAATTTAGCGTCCAACACCTTTCTTCCAAGGGATGATAATCAAAAGACATTTAAGTTGTTTCTTGCTTGCATTTAAGTATATTACTATTTTGAGGCATTTAAGTTGTTTCTTGCTTGCATCTATGTGAGGCCTATTATGGTGCAAGTTACAAAACTTTACAACAATTGTCTTTTATGATTTGACACTACTGTAGTGGATATCCATGTCCTTTTTTCTACAACAAGCATTCATAACTCATGCACCTTGTATTTTTCGTACATGATGGTTTGTGACATTTCTAAATTTTCTGAAGAAATATGTTAGGACATGTAGGTATTAGTTCTTTTGTGTGGTTTCGTAACCATACCAGATATATTGTAAATTATCTCACACTATTGAACCATCATTATATATGTATCATTTTGTACGAAACTATAGTTAATCTAATAGAATAATAAAAAAATAAATGGCAACCAAAATGAAACTTGTATACAAGTGCATGTGATGCGTAAATGAGAAGTCCAAAAGAATTTTTTGTTTGAGATGTATTTGACTTGTAGATATTGTTCTTGTTGGTTGAACCTTCGTGGAGATCATCGAAAACTCTCACTTATGGGTAATTCGTGAGCACTTGTAAGAATTTGAATTTTGGTACGTGTTATAGCAAACACATGCCTCCACTAACCCACAACTGCATAATTCTCGATACTCCCTCCGTAACAAAATAATTGGCATTCTAGCTATCTCAAGTTTTCTTAAAATACTTACCAAACTCTCTTTCCGAGTCACCCTTATATCTTTTCAGTACACCTTTATCTGTATCTCCCTCCTCCTCGTTTCCTGTGCACCCACCTTTTCCTACATCTCCTAAATCTCCATGTCCATGCTCAAATTGCCAATTATATGGGGACCGAGGGAGTATCAAAATAGGAACAAAAGGCCTTGCATGGGGCAACAAAGATGAGGGAGATGAAACCGGCACCCAGGAAGGCGAGAAAATTGCAAGGGTCGCACAGCCGTGGATCCAGAGGTGGTCGACGGGCTCGGGATCGACATCGGTTAGAGACTGGGGGGGGGCTGGTGCACCGCAAGGTGGATGGGTGGGTTGGATCCAAATAGGTCATTCTGTATATGCCTCTCTTGAGGTAACGGATTTGACGGACATCCAACTTGACTGTGGAAAGCATTTTAAGTGATGGTAGTTCAAATCACAGCCTGTCTCTTTTCAACTAGATCAATGTATAAGCTTTATTCCATCAGATCAATATATAAAATAAACACTTGAAACTCGACTGCAGTACAAAAGCTTGCTTGTTTCAACTGTAAGTACATTTGTTTACTCGCATCCTTAATACTTGTTTCAACTTTTTTTTTTTGGAATTCTTTCTGCATCCTTTTTTTTTAACATAGAAGGGGAGGATGCTGCTGCATTTTTTTTCCTCTTAAGAAATGGTTGGTTATTTTTCTGACGTGTTGTGGAGCATTCTCATTCAAATTTCCAAAAATATGTAACACTGCACAAAGAGTGAATAGAAAGAAAAAAAATCTGCTAAACCCTCTGTTTTTGGACCTGTGATTGTCAAAATAAGTGTCGATCAGACTTGTCTAAGAAATTTAAATTACACTTTTAATTTTTGACACATCGTGGTGCATATATATGATTTTTTTCATGCACATGTACATTGTGATCCCATTCTATCTTGGTGCTTCGAAAAATCTAGTGATCTCATTCTTATTAATTTATTTCATCCCTTCCCATTCTAAGAAACTCAAATGATATTGTGATTTGATTCTTATTAACTTGTTTCCACCCTTCCCACTCTTTTTAGGTGTTTCAAAAAATGCACTATTTTTATTAAGAACAGGCTCTCGATTTATTTTAGTTGCATGTTTTAAAATGTTCAAGTGGACTTGTTCTGTAAAGGAAATGTGCCAATACCATTATCAATGGAAAACTTTGTTCTCTAGAATTCATTTTTATTATTTTAAATACTTGATTTCTTTCTTTAACAATATTGTATTACATGTAGGCTTAGTATGCATCTATTGGGTTGGGGATCGAAGATATGTCCAGATACTACTCACAAGACAAAGTAGTTGTTCTAATTGTTGTTATACTAGTGGTGGTGGTGGTGCTATAGGCAGCAGTCATAGATTTTAATTGGGTTCATATTCTAATTTCGGTGGTGATTTACTTTTTATCTCTTTTATGAATGGTGGGACTGAAATGGTATGGGCTTAATTTGGTCTGGCCAGAGTTTCTATGTTTGAAAGGGGATTATCATTAAGACCCAATAACCTAATTCATGATATTACCGAAGAAAACTACAGTTGATAGGTCGTGACGTGTTGTGATAGACTACCCAAAAAGATAACGTTGCTATTACATGTAAAAGCTCGATAAAAGTAGACCCAACAAGTGACATAGGGGGCAGGAGTGGAAGGATCAAGTTTATTTCCCAAACTCTAAGGTTATATCCTCACCAGGTAAGAACATATGAGGCATTTTCTTCGTCCTTGTTCTTGTCTTGCCGGCCGTATCTTCTACATACCTCTTGATATTAGTCACGTACAAGCAGTCATAAAAATCAGTATTGAAGACTATGGTAATCTCGTTGCAAGTCTTGATTACGCTAATCTGATAATTCATACTCCGTAGTTTCTTTTTTGTATCTCTAACCATGATTTATTTAGTGTTTCACGATCCATCTATGGAAAATTATGCCATGATGGGGTAGCGGAGGCTTGACATGCGACATAACGTATCCCAATTCAAATACTTGTGCTGACGATTTACACATATGCGTGTGTTTTAATTGGTATCACCCATAAATTGAACTCAAGGTTCAACCACCAAGTACAAACCATTGAAACAAGGCAAGAAAAAAATCACATATGTGTACATCGTGAGCACAAGTATTTGAATTTTCGTTGGTGTAGCAACTGCCGCTGCTACCCCACTATGGCATAAATGTACATACATAGATCTCGCAAAACACTAAGTAAATCATGGTCAGAGATACAAAAAAATAATTAGGATAATCTAGTGCGTACTTCCTTTTATCTGTGACAAGATCACCATAGATTTAGTAGAGAAATTTATGACTGATTGTGTCTAATCAGGGCAAGTACAAAGTTGCTGTCTCATAGCTGGTCTCATTCATGACACGTAATCATAAAACGATTTACGAGACCACACATACAATGGATGATTGTTTTAGTTGTCTCATAGTAATTGCATCTTCCCTTAATTTATCGACGAGAAAATGAATATTTATTAGTTGCATGATAACTACAACTCGTACAATGGTGTGTAAGCCGTTTATACTACTAAATTTTAGCGCTCGAGGTGATTGCCTCGCGAAACAACCGTCTATTTCTTTTTCCTCCCTCTCTCTCTTCCACCTCATCAAAAATCCTATGTGGTGCTGTATGAGACGGTGTTTGACACTGCGTATGTGTAGCGTTGTACCTGCCCTCACAAGATGTAGATAGAACATACATTGCCTTTTCTATAACCAAAGGAGGATAGAGCCTACAGGTACAAATGTATTGTCTCATAAGTGGTCTTATGCATGATACATAATCATAAAATGATATATGAGACTACATATACAACAGATGGTTATTTTAGGTCTCTCGTGATAATTGGATCTATTTTTAATTTGTGGATGAGAAAAGGAATGTTTATGAATTGCATGACAATTACAACGACTCGTACAATGGTGTGTAAGATGTCTCATACCCCTAAATTTCCGTGCTCGAGGCAACCACCTCTTTCTTTTACCTCGCGCTCTCTTTTCCACCTCATCAAAAATCCTACGTGGTGTTGCATGAAATTAAGGAAATAAATTAGGGTGAAACAACTCGTACAATATTATTATTTGTTAAGGAAAGAAATTAAGTAAGGTCTAAAATAAAAATGCATACTAGACAGCAAAATTGAATACTACACAAAAAATTTCTGCTCTGGTCAATAAAACAATTTTGTGCTTGTCCATACGAATATAAAATAACAAAATTAGTCTAAAATAATCTATGAATCTTCAATAAAACAGGTGCAATTTACCTCCAACCTAGGCAGCTATCTTGGTGGTGCTAGCCACCTCAAGTAGCGCCACCTCCATGCATCGCTACATCTGGGCCCCCTGCCATACACAAGTACAAAAGATCCCTTTGATAGCGGGCAAATGGAGCGGGGATAAGACGCCCGCTGTTGCGGCTCTGCCACTGGTAAAAATAATAATAGTAAAAAGATAAAGACGAGCCCAGGCCATCCCGAATCCCATCCATCGCTCCAGCCATCGCCATCGCGCGTTGTAGATGCCGGCGCCGACCCACATACTCACCTGCTCGAGGTCTCCACCTCGAGGTCGCCATGTCACCCGCTCGTTGTCGATCCGCGCGGAAGGGGGGAAGAGGAGGCCGCACCGTGCGCGCCGGATCCACGCCGACATCGCCGGATCTGCGCCGAGGTCATCGAATCCACGCTGAGGACGCCAATGCCGTCCTCGTGGAAGAGGTCCAGGGAGTCCGTCGCGCTGTGCTCGCCGATGGGTGAAGGGAGGGGCGGCACGCTAGAGGAGGTTGCGAGTTGGCAGGAGAAGTGGGGGCGGCAGGTTTGGAGAAGATAAAGAGAGGATGCGGCAGGTTGGGAAGAGAAGTGAAGGCGTCCGTCTAGGGTTAAAGCTTTTAGATTTGAGCATATGTTTGTGCTGAAATAGGCCATATTGGCCTCGCACACCACATCACTCGATTCTGACATTAGCAAGACACAACCGGTAAACAAACACTAATGGCGGCCGGACTGAC
>LAPY01001108.1:68538-82766 GCA_000970635.1 Eragrostis tef
CCGCCGCCGTCCAGAGCCGACGGCGACATGGATCCAGGAGCATCATCACCAAAAGATAAGTACCTACCCACTGTTGATCTACACCTAGAGATTAAGTTATGTCTAACAGTTCGTCCATGGAATTTGTAGGGTTTTACTGTTTGCAGTCACACCATGTTGTTGCCGGTGGTTTCATGAATGATCCCCTTTGTTCATAGGCTCCCCGCCTTTCAGCACCGTCCCTGATCCTCCCACGGCGCTGCTCCATGTTGGCACCGATGCGGCGCGGCAGTTTATGGCGGCAGGATTGCGCGCACACCTCCACGCTGGTGCCATGGTACGTCGTCCATCCTGCGGTTGGCTGCCTTCGTGATGTTTCTTGCAGGGCCTGTGCTTCGGATGCATGCCTCCATGCCGATGCCAAGGTGCGCCTGCCCTGCTGCTTGGTCCTGATTGCCTCCTTGATGTTCCTTGAGAGTTGGGTACTGAGAAAAAAAAAGTTTCTAGATGACAGAGTTAGATACATAATGCTTACCTGAGTTTCCTTTGTATACAGTTTTATTCTATCCGTATACCCTTTAGTGTGTGCAGAAGATAATGTTGATTAATTATCTCATTCAGTGAGTTTTGTCCATACAGAACCATATAGTGTGTACAGACGTATTGATATGGAGACCATATTGTCTCGGTGTGTTTGTTTCTTGCTTATGACAGTTGGACTAAACAAAGTTAGGAGTAGAGGTTGAATATGTTCATTAGTAAAAACCAGTGAAATTGGAATTACAAATGTGATGTAAATATGTTGCGACTATATTAAAGAGACCCTGTAATCCTCTGAAATGTTCATTGGTGTGTCTTTATGATTCTCTATATATAATATGAAAACATATTTTCCATATGACAGTTACGTGGAAGTTCAGTTTGAATGGGGAATACGCCAATAACCTATCAAGATTGAGACCGTTTGCCGGGTATGGCTATATTTATTTTTTTGGAGGTTTGAAGTTTATGCACCGCCCCTCTTGATTTTGCTAATATGAAGTGGCATGATGTACCTTGGAGAAAGCACTGACTGAAATCAGGTCCTTATTGGTCACCATTACTCTTTCATCCTACCATTATGACGTGTGATGGATAGTAAAAATCTCAGTTGATTGTATATTGGCATTGCTCTCATGCTCTAAGAAAAGAATAAAAGATAGTAAATACGAGAGAAATTGGAATTACAAATTTTTGTTGTATTGCTTCTGGCAGGGATGAAGTCAGCCAAATTAACTAAATTACATTGTTCACTGTTTTTACCAGTCATGCTGTTATGTTCAACCCAAGTTTATCCCATATATTCTTTATAAAAAAAGATGTGTTAAGCTAGAGCTTCACTCATCTAAAGTACAATGTATACGCAAACATTTGAAGTTCTTATCTCTGCTGAATGAAATGATGCAGTTGTTTTTCTCGTATTCTTTATATCTCTGCACAGGACAGATTGTTGATTGATAGTTCCTCTTCTTTTCAGCTGATTATAGTAATGGGATGCTACTTCTAGCACATCACAAAGCAAGTTTGTCAGACATGACAACCATGTAGATGTCATCAATGATCTGAAATAATGATTCCAAATGAGGCAAGATTTCTTCTCTGAATTGTTATTGTGGTGTGATCTATATGAGTTCATTTCCTCATCGATCTCCATGAATAACTACAAATGATTTTGCTTGATCATGTACAGAGCTAGGGCTTATTTCTTTCTATGATTGGACAAACTTTCCTATTAAAACTGGTTTCAACAAATAATATATCTTTGACAGTCAAAAGAAGTAATAAGAAATATAATGACTAAAGAATCTCGCAAGGTGCCTCATCATTTATTTAGACGCCTCATGATTTATTTAGACTCCTCATAATAAATGTGATGTAGAGGACTTGCTAACAGTTTTGTGCCAAGAGGTTGTAAGATTGCTCCCTCCAGTTGTTGCAGTGTGTATTCATCATGCAATTGCGATATATAGTTGCTAATGTACTGAAAGTTTGTTTGATAAATAGTATCCTGTAGAGATAGAGAGAGGGAGGGAGATCTTTTGCATTATGTTTGGAGGTTGGCTCATCGTGATTTTAGATTGAACTGCTGTGTCGAATTTCACTACTACTGCTAAAAAAATGAAAGCGTCGGTGGACACTGTGGATGGTTAATTATACAGCTAATAGGCAAGAGAAAGATTGATGATAACTGAAAGCTCTGTTACTCCTTGAATTCTTTCCTTATGGTGTGTTCCTTAACCGAGATTGGGTTACAACTAATCTGGATGGCTAAATGGTTGGATTCTTGCCTGGGAAAATAATCAGAGTCTGTTTATCCACAATAGGTACCTGAACATTTGATCAGCCCAATTAATAAATTAGTAGATAATGGTTAGCTGAGGGAGACAAGTGTATGGTTCCCTTCCTGAAACTATTTGATCTGACCAAGGGATGCTGAGATTTTAAGGGAATATTGGCTCTGTTTGCCATATAAGAATATTATAGTCCCTGTGGCTAAATTGGTTTGCCTTTCGTAGATGGATCTAATTGTTGAAAAAACTGACATGCAAAAGAGTATCTTGTGATTTTGATTTCCAAACTTGCAGTATGTTTTCTTTCTTGCACAAGGCGATGGGTTATGTTTTGTTTGGCATATAATTTATTGTATAGAAAACTCTATGCACTGTTCATTGTTCAGCTTCTTTTGTGAGCTGTGAATTAATGTCATTTATCTATACATTAGTGTGGTGCAGCCTATTCTGGTCTAAGGAATTCTTAGTCATTTATACAATCTCTTTTCTAGGTCTCCTTTTCAAATTTTAGCTGATTCTTTTATGTACAACAAGATAATACAAGTGATCTTAAAACATATACATTGTTATTTTTAAACGAAATTAAAATCCCTGCTTTTTGCTTACTATATTGCATTCAGTCAGCCCAGATTATCCCATATCAGTTACATTTCCTGTTATTCATCTGTTGTCGCTGTAGCTTGGTCAAAGGCTGTTCATTTCATTGGTAAACATTGATTTCTTAAAAAGAATGACTTTGATCTTTTAGCAGCTGGGAATCAAAATTCTAAAGCCTTCTGTAGAAGGGACATGCTAATTTATTATTTGTTCTCAATGTCATGTGTTGGTTGTAATCTGTGTGAGGTCTGCATGTTTTGACAAGCAAGGAAAGAAGATTGAAAATCTTTTATGGTGGTCCCCCCCAATAAAGATAATGTCAACTCAGAGCACTGGCACCGTGTGGTTTTGCTGAAATATCATCCCTGCAAGAAACAGGTCACACAGATGCCTTCCTCCAGAATTGTGAGCGCACATTGAGTCACCTCATGTGTTACCTTGTCGCTGAAAATTCAGGTATGATCTTTTCTACACAAATAAGGGAAAATGAAATGCACATTGAACGAGCAGCCGCTGGTTTTAATTGTATTGTAATGTCATCTTTTGTGTGATCTATAACTGAAGAGTGAAGAATGCTTCCCAAGGCTTTATAACTAATCTTGTATTGCAAAATCAGTCTATTGTTCTCATTAGTAGCTGTTTTTGACATTGCCGATATCAATATGACACTTTTGTTGATTCCAATAATTTAAGTGCAAGATAGTGCTTTCTGACAGGAAATAGAGCAAGTTTTCTAAAGAGTAAGAGATAAGATGATAAGAACAAAAGAAATAAGGTATGCATCCTAACATTGGGTTATGAAACTCACATGTCACTCAATCAACAAAAAGAAAACTTGCATGACAGATGCAAAAGTGAAATCCAATAACACATTCTTCATGCAGGTCTTTGCCATGTAGCAGCATGGCATTCTGGAAACAGGAATGAAGTAATCTTCCAAAGAACAGCGGCCACCTTTCAGTAATGGAAGAAGACATTCACAAAAGAAGTCACTTTAAAACTTCATGGTGTTTCAGACTCTTACAGAGCGGCTCAACAACCCCATCAACCATGAACACATTCGACAAGCACTAACCAGACTAAAACTGTACTCATGTAGTTAGATAATAGCTAGATAAGAGAGTTTCAGAGTTTTATGATTGTTATGGTGTGCAAATAATTTTTCTTTGCTTTGCGTTGTTCTCTTTTTTCCTTTGTACAGTTTTTTTTATTTATCAATAAAATGTAGTGCGAGCCTCTCATGCTGTTTTCCGCTGAAAACAATGCTCGTGGTCAGTTTGCAATGATCATGTAGAATTTGTGGTTAATTGTTTGCAGAAACACAGTGTGTAACATAGGACTTATGGATGCATGTATTATGATGTTCTGTAAATGTAAGCAGTGATTTACGTGCAGGATGGGCCGACAACTGGTTGCCCCCCTCCTCTGTGATAGCAGGTGCAACGGTGACCTCCTCCATGGTGGTGAGCTTCTTTCTCTTCCTCAGTCCTTTTTCCTTTTGATTTGTGAAGCAGTGATGGATACTCTTTTTCTTGCAAATCTTTATCTCAGGTTCAGTATATCAGTTTTCCCTATGCTATGTTCACTCCGATGGTCATCTAGCTTGTCCTTTCTGGTGGTGGTGTGCAGGTCTTGTTCTTGTTCATGTTGGCAAGGGGCACAAACAGGGATAAGGGAGAGGAGTTCCACCTGACACCAAGGCACAACCAAGGATGAGCCGCGAGCTATGATTTGTTTCCCTAGATTTGTTTTTTTTACTTGAGTGAAACATGATCTCACATGCTGCCTCATGATTTATTCATATCCTCATGTATATGCTCGCATGTTATTGTTTAAAAAATTCAAAAAGTCTGAAGTATGATCTTGCAATGAGTGTTTCTAATCTCCATTGATTTTTAAGAAATTCAGCTTTGTTTTTCACAAATCAAAAGTATTGTCGTGCTTTTCTTACATGCTTGCATTTACTACCTGCAGTTGATATAAAATGTTATACATGATGTCTGTCACCATGTCATTGATATTATAATTGCAGGTTGATGGAGACTAGGATCATCTGCATCATCTTCAAGCTTGAGTTCATGATCTTTGACCTTTAATTTGCACTAGAGAACTAGGAATTGGAGCAACAACATTCATAACCTTTCTAAGGAGTCCTCTTAATACATTAAGATATCTGAGGAGCTGATAGTACTGCTTCATCCTGCGAGTGAAACAAGTCCGAGTGTAGTTACCCACGCCGATCAAATGAAACATAACTCTCCGCCAATCAAATAAAACAGAACTCTCGACGACAACTTTTAATGAAACTACCAGAAAAAAGTTCCACGACGCGGCGTGCTTCGCGCGCCGGATCCCACTAGTCATACAAATAAGAATACCGATCAAGGAACCCACCCTCTCAGTCATCGTTTTGGTCAACACACCTTCTACTGGAGCCACATATTGGTTTATAATCATGTTTTTGGGTTACACAGGTGTAGAACCCTAGAACTCATACAAATGACCCTAGCTGTTGAGTGCGTGAGAAAAGATCTGTTACACGACAAAACTGTAGATCTCAAAAGATTAGTTAGAGACATGTTATTGTTAATTAATAAAATTCTATACATGCCAGGATATGTTTTACAAGAAGGCGTACGATCTCCGTTTAGAAATAGATGTCATTCTGGCTCTGGGCACGAGAATGAAGGAGATGTGAAAAGGGGGGTTCATTGAAAACAAGAAGAGAGATAGAGGTGTAGTTGAAAGAAGAAATATTGCATTGAGAAGAGAGAAATGTGCATTGAGAAGTGAGAATGATATTTAATTTGAGAAAAAGGGTAAAGCTAGAATGACATGTATTTTTGAACGATAGGAGTACATAGTAACCACTCCAGATATATGTAGGCGAGAGACCACTAGATTGTTTGACAACAAAACAATTCTTTCATATATAAAAAACAATTATTTAAACCAGAAGAAAGTTTAAGCTGAAAGCTTCCTTGAAACAAATGACATGTCAACTACATAAGAAATTTGATCCTCTGAAAAAATGTTCAAATCTTCAAGAGCTTGTTAAAGCAAACACACATGAGTCATCCTTCAAACAGGCAAATCAAAGAATGCTGTAAACATTAACATACAACGGGTTAAAGCTGAATAATCCAAGAAAGATTGTTTTCAAGCTGGCAGACTAATTATTCCGAAACAAAATGGATGTCATTGAGATCAGATGAAGTCTTCAATGTTCTCATACTATTGGTACACACCATCGACCAATGACCAACGGGGACTTGTCAGCCCAAAGACATCGACTTTTTCCTTCATGCCGTAGCAGCGCACCAGCAGCATCCCATCGTTGTTGTCAGGGTCGTCATCGTCATCGTTAAGGGACGGCACGGTCGCTACGGGATTGCGCACCGTCGCTACGGAGTCCAGCTTGGTGCTCAGCAAATTTTATACGCCCATCCCAGCGTGCTTCATCTCGGCCGGAATCGTCTCCAACGGTGACACCACATACCGCTCCACCTTGCTGCTCATCCGGTCCGGAGTCTCCATACCAGGACGCTGCTGTACGCCAAGCCCAGCAATGATGGCTGGGGAACCGTTGACATCAGCTGCGCCGTCGGTGACCGGGACTACTTCTTCCACGTCGGCCTCTCCTTCAGGGGCCAGTTCTATGCATCGATGCGCCATGGGGATGTGCTCAAGGTTGTGCTCGCACCGCGGCCTCACCTTGTGTACGTGGTCAGGCAGCATGACTCTTGCTGCACATTCCGTATTCCGTATTGACGATGTCAATGGCGCCACTGACAATAGATGGGATGCTGCTGGTGCGATGCTAAGGCATGAATGAAGAAGTCGACGTCTTCGCGTGCATCTCGGCAGGGGAACATTTACGGCGCTCTTGGTACTTGGCAACCACGCCATTTTTCTGCCTTCTGTCACATTCCGGGTTCACAAGCTCCTGTTGGTCGTCGGTGGTGTGTACCGTACGAGAACATCGAAGACTTCATCTGATCTCAATGTCTTCAAATTTTTCTTCTGGAGTGATCAGTCTGTCAGCTTCAAAACCATCTTTTAGATTGCTGTCACATTGCGAAATGTTGATTATTCCTGGATTATATATTCAGCTTTATCCCTTTGTATGTTAATGTTTGGAGTATTCTTTGATTGTATGTTTGAAGGATGACACATTTGTGTATGCTTTAACAAGCTTTTGAAGATTTGAACAATTTTTCAGAGGAGTATGTTTATTATGTAGTTGACATGTCCTTTGTTTCAAGGAAAATTTCAACTGATACTTTCTTCAGGTTTAAATAATAGTTTTTATATATAAAAGAATTGTTTTGCTGTCAAACAATGCAAGAGTCTCTCCCTTACATATAACATGTGTGGTTACTATCTATATCTTTTTGCAAAAATATATCCTGGCATCCATAGAATCATACGGTTAAATCATGTTATTCTATCCACTCTCCAGATCATCTCTTCATCCTCATGTCTGTAATTGAATTTACTTATTCGTTTCATTGAACTGGTGAAATTATACCTTCATACAGACTTGTACCTTCTGTATCCTGCTATAGAAAATTGGACTAGGGCTAGCAAGTGGCTAGTATATACGCAGGCCAAAACATGGGCCAACGCACGGGGATCCTGATCCAGGAAGAGGAGAGACCACAAATCATCAAAGAATGTAAAAACAAAAAGAAAAGAAAACAGAATGGGCTTCCAACTGTAATCATGAATCGAATGAAGTTTATGTTAATTTTCAAGTTATTGCAATATATACACGAGTGACCCAATACGTAGAGATTAGAGTATTTGTTACAAAAAGGAAGATGTTCTGTACGCGTACAGATTTGAACTGGGGGAGCCTGTAGCCATCGACTTTCCACATTTGTCTCTTTCCATTTCCACAATGGCATTCCGAATTTTTTTATGTGCGTAGAAAGGGGTCGCTGTCCACTCCATGACGTGGTAACTTGGGGCATGCACTTAGCTGTTTTTGTTCCATCCATGAACCAAGATTCGTGGTGTGTAGTAGGACATCGAATCGATCAGATGGCTCATAGTGACCACCATTGATATATATTGCATAATACGCCTGTGCTGTTTAGGATACGAATTCTCAGTAGTCTCAACTGTTTCGTTGTTGCGAGATTCGCTGCTATTGTCATGTGTAGTGCTAATCGATTTGCTATTTGTTAATTATGATTCTTGTTCTATAATGTGCTTGGGGGTTGTAATAATTGGCGAAGCTCTCGGTATTGATTGTTGTCAGTTCTGTTTGTGCCTGATTCGACGCTTGGGATTTATGATGATAAAATTGAATCTAGCTTACGCTGGATGATACCATTGCTGCTCGTGACACATGTAATTTTTGTATCTTTTAACAGAACTAATGAGTTTTGATCAGAAATTTGTGTGCATGTTTCTCACCATGTTCACTACACGATAAGCCGAGTTTCATAATTTTTTAAAACTTCTAAATATATTTTTGAAGATGCGTTCATGATTCCACCGAATATGGGGTTTGCACTATAATATTTACCCATTTACAAGTGGTTGCATATGATACGTTACATGGTTATGCACTTATGCTCTAGGAAATTAGGAAGAACAGCCGTGAACTAGGGCCACCTGCATCCTGGACTAGACTGTCTATCTTTAGTTTGCTACACCAACCTAAAACATTATCAAGGGTGCGGCGCTTCAGATAGGGAAGAAAAATAGGTGTGAAATTAACTGTGATGAAACTGAATGAACCTGGTGCCCTCTTGTTATTGCTGCCAAGGCACTCTTGAAACATTTATACCGTCTTTAACTCTTGTTTCACACTATATTTTTTTGGAGCTGTGATACTTCCTTCCTTTTATCACCAGTCGTCTTATGTAGCGTCCCGTCTCTTCTAGGTCGGGCCGCACATGGCACTCAAGACTACCTCACAGACCAACACATGTCTTTTCTGCACACTTTGTCCTCACTCGTGCGCATTAGAAAACGACTTTCCGGTCGGTCACTCATCCCGAAATTGCTCCAGGCCAAGCATACTTAACCTCGGAGCTCTTTCGAGATGAGCTTCCGAAAAAGAAGTTGCAATTGTTGACATGAGTATTCTATCAATCCAATTGAGCACTGAGCTAGGATGACACATACTCACCCCTTAAGAAGACCGACATCTTCCAGGCCGGGCCCACACACCTGGCAGCTCTTTAGGATCTCAAGACTAT
Source organism: Eragrostis tef (assembly GCA_000970635.1). Lineage (NCBI taxonomy): Eukaryota > Viridiplantae > Streptophyta > Magnoliopsida > Poales > Poaceae > Eragrostis > Eragrostis tef. The sequence goes on from LAPY01001108.1 coordinate 77,660, forward strand.
CCTCACAGACCAAGACATGTCTTTTCTGCACACTTTGTCCTCACTCGTGCGCATCCGGGAACGACTTCTTGGTCGGTCATCCATCCCGAAATTGCTCCAGACCAAGCACGCTTAACCCCGGAGTTCTTTCAAGATGAGCTTCCAGAAAAGAAGTTCTAACTTGTTGACATGAGTATTGTATCAATCCTATTAAGCACTGGGCCAGGATGTCACATCTTCAAAGCATGACTTTCTCAAGTTGTTGTCTAATTCACATTTCATGCTACCTAGAAAAGGAAAGGATTCAGAGACAAGACACCAATAGTTCTGAGAGGACAGTTGTTGAGCCAAGTCACTTATCAAGTTTTCTATCAATGCGGAAACATACTAGAGTAGACCCAGTCAAGTATCAAGCTTCTATCCCTGAGTAGAAAAATGGCCCATCTGCAGGAGATAAAGCTGAATACAATATTGATAACGAGACCTTGCAAAAGATGGGCAGAGTAATCATGCTGCCATTCAATGTGGGTCCACGGAAGATAAGGAAAGCAGTGTATGAAAAGTGTAGATGTTCTCATTCTGGATCTGAGGCATGCGTAGAAGTTCATGTAAATGTGATCAGCAGCAAGATAAAATCTCAAATGGGTGAGAAAGCTTTCAGGAGCTGTGGACTTGATGCAATGGGTGAACAAGTTCTGAAGTTATGGACTGCAGCAGATAAGAAGAAACTCAATGACATAGAGAAGTTGATTCCCCAGAAGAAACATGAGAACTTCCCCTACCAGAATCCCGATGTTTAGTGAGGGTCGGGTGTGGGTAGCCGATCTCACCGACAGGAAAATGAAAATCCGATCACACGCCCACACTTAGCCGCAGCAGCCATCCCCACACACCGATGCCCCCTATCCTCTTTCTCCTCCTCCCATTCTCCGCTCCCCATCGCCATCGATCTGTGCGATTCCTCCTCTCTTGCTGACCAAATAAGAGATCCGGAGCTCCTTCGTCAGCGCGCTACTGCCTACCCTCCTCCAGACCCCACCCCCACTTCCTTCTCTCACCCCTCCCTCATTCTTGTCGTCCGCAAGAACCAGATCCCACACAATGTGTTGAAGTCCTCATTTGAGGCTTTAGAGAAGTTATAAGTTGAGCTTGTTTTTCACAATGTTTTGCAGTGAATCTTGGCGGGCAAAATCCATGGCAGCAGCTTCTACGACCTCCAACTGTGGCGCTGACGTCCACGGTGAGCTGCCTCCTCATTCACTCCCTCTCACGATTTACTTCTCCAATTTTGCAACAAATTAGTTGGGGCTGTGATGCCTACAACAAGATGGTTTTGTCCATTAAACTGAAGCTGCTAGATCTACGAAGTGGCACCTTTTTTTTCAAAAAATAGGAAGATTGTATTAATCCCGGCCTTGGCTCTCAAGGAAGCTACAGGCGTAGTGGCCTTGACTTTGACGACAGTTACAGCCAAATACAACCATATCGACAAAAAGTCGACCATCATCAGAAGTGCACGAACGCTATACTGATGAAAAAACAAACAAACAAAAAGAAAACGACTACTATCCACAGCCTTTGTTGTCTTCCGATGTAGTTTCTTGAGTACGGTTCACTTCTTGTGTCCGTTCTTCCACCTCAGGGACAGAACAACACCCAAGTATATGCCAATCCGATGATGAATAACATCTCTTGATTGACGCAATGACCACCCAACCATCATCGATGAAGAGTTGCCAATAGCTGCACGAGATAGTGACCAAAGAAAGACCGAAGTGGAAGAATCTCCAAGGCGCCGCCACAAAGGAGGATGCATCATAGATGTTACTGACGCCCATCCAAACTTGGACTTAGGTTTTCACCCGAAGATTTACAATCATGGAGATGAGTTCCATTACAATGCCTCCATCGAGGTGTATGGTGCCTGAGGGTGTCATCAATGTCGGTAAAAGAATCGACGAGGCTTTCACCTAAAAGCAACGAAACCCATCAGCCACACCATGGGAAGAGTCCATGGCGACCAAGAGAAGCCACCACGAACACCACCATAGCAAATTGTGCATCGATCTGCCATCTACCTTGCAGGCACAACAGCAACCAGTGCGCAATAGAGACCCGATGAAGAGCATCCGGCAGATCGATCCTGCCACTTGCAAGTCATTATCCTTGTTGGAGAGGATGGAATGGAGAGCCTAGCGTCGTGCCAGATGCCCGCCATCGCTGTCTGCGGCCACAGCTTCTGCCGCCGCCAGGCCAAATGCAAGGTAAGCCGGCAGCTCGGGTCCGCCCCCCGAAGTCGACGCCCAACACTGGAACGGCAGACGCGCTTCACCATGTGCAAGATACGATAGAGGACCAACTACAAGCTTTCCCCATCGGACGAGAGTCGAGAGGACGAAGGAATGAAGATCAAAACGAATTGGCCCCACCGCAGCCATCCTTTCCGTCACGCGGGTTGTGCCGGCATCGAGTTCAGGCGGTGGCCGGAATGGGGCAGTAGAAGTGGAGTGTTTTGGTGGCGGCGGCGGTGCCGCCCGGGTCGCCTGGAGGCGACGCGGGGGCTGTTCTACAAAGTGACACCTTGCATTAAGAATCATTCTGCCATTGAAAATGAAACATTCTCTGTGCTTGAATTAACCAATGTGTATGATTTCTGCTTGACTAAACTTATTTCATTAGCTATAGGTAAAAGAATGCAAGGGAAGCAAGAAGAGATTTAAGGGTTCCAGCAGATATTTGGAGTTTCAGACTTTTTTTTTTGTGGTGAGTCTGCTATGAAGTTCATGGTGTTTAGATTAGCTCTGAAATAAAGAACTTGATATTCTTATGTCCTTGCCATATGTTTGTATCGACAATATTTTTTATTTTCCTCCATTTAGTCAGATATGGAGGCTTCGCAGCTGTCCTAGTTCAATTCGATCGTGCTGACAGAGGCTTCGTGTGACGTATCTGTACCCTTCTTCTGAGTTGACATCTGTGACACCCCGTGTCACTGTATGTGAATTCCTGCAAATACCCAAACTGAACAAAACCAATTTCAACTCAAGTTTAAAATTCGAATTCAAAAATTCAAACAAGTGACAAACCTAGGCTTGTGAAGGAACTAAAAATTTTATGTAACAACTTGACCCAACCAAAACTCCTGGAGATAGCCAATCTCAGATGAGAATTTCAGAGAATTTTAGGAAAGTTTTGAAATTCGTTTGGATGCTCAAATAAATCCCCAGGTTTTTAAAACTGACCAACTTTGACCAACTGCCATTTGAATTCCTTTGCGAATTGAGATGTGCATGTTATATCACTGTATTGTCCATCCTTCCAGCTTTCTATCAAGACCGGTTTCACAATTTTTGGAGTTCATTTGCTACTTCAAATGATGTGCCAAAGATTGGGGAAAATCACAATTTGAATAATTCGGAAAAATCAGAAGATGCTGTGGGGCCCGCATGTCAGCCTCCTCTCTCTTGCTGAGCGTTGCCGGCGCTTTCTTGCCGCGTGGCCTCCGTTGTACGGTGACGCCGTGCCTCTCCGGCCCCGCTTCGACCGCGGACGGCTCCAAAAAGAGCCCCTTCCTCCCTGGTTCTCTCCGCCCGCCATTGCCGCTCGAGTGCTCGAGCTCGCCGTTCCGCCGTATCAGAGCATCGCCGAGCTGGGACCCTGTGCAAGGAGGCACTCCATGGCTTCGTGGGGCTAGAGCCGAGCTCCTCGTCGCGTCTCCGTGTCCGGGGCGCGCGGGATTTGGGTTCTTCCCAACTCCGGCCCGCTGCGCCACCGCACCCCGTCGCCTTTTTCCGCTTCTTCCGGTGAGTAGCTCGTCGATTGCTCGCACCCGGAGGTAGCTCCCTTCGTTGCGCACCCGTCGGGGCTCACTTTTCTCTTTCCCGCAGCCCTAATCACCGGGAATCGATCTTCCCCGCCGCCGGTTCATCGCCGCCACCGCTCCCCTCTGTCGCCGACCACTCTTTGGCCATCCTCGACGTCAACATGTACCATGCCGGACCTGCCGATGACTAAGTGAACTCTGGGAGGAAATGGTGCAGATCCTCATCAACCGCAGCGAGCTTGCGGCCTCGCCAAAGCTCCTCGACCCGCCTAGCTCCGGTCACCCCTGCGCCATTCCGTTACCCTAGGTGAGCTGTCCGTCCTGCCGTCTTTCGTCCCGCGTTCACCATTCTTCATTTGGCCGCCGAAAATCCATCTCCGGTGAGCGCGCCGCCCATCTCCGGCGAGGCGTCCGGCGAGCACACCATGGTTGCATAGTTGGGATCCTTTGCGTCGACGCGGGATTCCGTGTGGCCAACCTTGTGACCCCTCATGTGTCCTCGCATCTGACTGGCCGGATCTGTTGTGGCCAGGCTCAGATCCGGTGCGGCCAAAACTTTGTAGCCCTTGTGTTGCCCCGATCTGATTGGCCCGCCCATTTTGAATCCTTTTGCGAATTAATTAAATTGTCAGTAGATTATGTGGCCCCTTGCGTGGCTCGGATCTGATTGGTCCACCCGGTTTTAAAATCCTTTCGAATTAGTATAAAATTTCTAGAAAATAAATAGAATACACTTCAGAAAAATGTGAAACCAATTTTGTTGGGTTCCTGATACTCAGATATATCCACAAAAGGTGCCAAAGCACACAAAATGTGGTTCAGGTTTTCTGTAAAAATGCATTTGTACAGATTTTGTTTAATTCATAATTATTTTTATGTTGCTCTATAAATCATGAACTCTTGCATGTCTATTAAGCTACTATTAACACACTTACAGAACATTTTTCTACTTATGATTTAAATCATGTTCTTCTTGTTTAAATCATTATAAATACTCCAGAATGCAATAAATCTTCCAACTTCACAATAAATTACTTTCAGTGGTGTTGATCCTTAGAAAAATGCCACTAGACATAAACTAAGTTTCGAAAACTCATTACCCTAATTAACCAACTTGAACTAAATTAAGTACTTAACTTGATTAAGAGTCAATGAAAAAAATACTAATAATACAAATTACATCTTCTGCACTTATAGTATAACCGAATGTCCCGTTAAATAATATAAATCATTTCGCATCATATTACTATTGCATCTAACTTGCATAATGCCTTGTCATAACGTGTAGTGACAGAGACGACCCCG
>LAPY01001108.1:90653-102166 GCA_000970635.1 Eragrostis tef
GGCCCCCCATCCCCAGCGCCTACGACGACGATTCGGCGGCGCGGCAGTGGAGGAGCGACGGCGTGATGGTCGGATTTAGCGGTGGCGGCGCGGCGGGAAGAGGAGCGCGGGAGGCGGGAGAGGCGCGCGGGAAGGGAAGAAGGGGCGGAAACCGTTTCGCGCGTCGGGTAGTTGGAGTAGGGGAGAGTGGAGCAACCCCCTCTATTCAGGGGATGGAAGGGAGAATTTAATGCATGGAGTAAAAGAGGGGATGGGATAGGGGAACTGCTGGAGCAGGTTTTTTGCTCTCTCATACATCAAATGGTAGTTTTTTTAGTATAGGGGATGGAAAAGGGGAACTGCTGGAGATGCTCTTACCCCAACCTTTCTCCAAACCGAGCTCTTGGAACCTAACGCAATTAACATGCAGTGTAAGGAGTTAACCATTTGATGTATTTCCAAAGAAAAGGTAATTTTATTAGCAATACCTGTGGTTGAAATCCGAGTAGGGCGTATCTTCAGGAACACTCAGTAGATACTCCTCTGCCTTTCTGAGGGATGATTGGAGCCCACGAAGACTCTGAATTCTGTCATTCAACAACATTGTCTGTAATAGAGAAAAACGGGTTGGATTATCCTATAATGTTCAGTTTCGAAGGCATTAAGAATATGAGATTATTCCAAAATGAATTATGAAATCATATTCTGGATGTTGGAAGCTTACCGTGCCCATGTAATTATGGTCTTTGAGAAAGTTGAGCAGGGGGTACAGACTATCCTTATCCTGGTACAACATCGAAGACAGGTTTCGGTCAAGGAATTGTACTCCATTTCCAATGGGCTTTGACATGGAAGGGCGAGGGAACGATGTGTTGAAGGACTGAACATCATGCTCGAGCACAAAGTTGTTGCTGGGGCTGATTTAACAAAAAGAGGTAATGAACTAGTATATGGCGAAGTCACTGAGAACCAGAATGTACTGACCAAGACAAAAATTTAAGAATGCTTACTGTCCATCAACAAACTGTTCCTTGAAGGCAAGGTACTCAGAAAAACTCAGCTCCACAGCCAGCTTATTCACATTTGTTAAAGATATAAAGACTCTTATAATAAAGACTCTTAATAAGACTTTTATACCCTCAACCCCATCCACCCGAATGTAGTCCCAGACACCATGCCTTGGTCTGATAGCAACTGCAACCCAGGGCGGAAGCACAATCGCTTCCTAAATAACAAGGGGAGAATTAGAACGACGGGATAATTTTTAATTCGCAGCCACTTAAGAAGTCATATTGGAATCATACCTGAGCATCACGAAGAATGGCTTCAAAGAGTGCGTACTTCTCTTTGTCATCATCAAAAGAGGGCATCAAACTCAGGAAGCAGTTGGTGGCGCTGAAATAGTCCCTTGCCCAGGTTGACATACCTGTAAAGGATGGTATTTCATTAAAAAACAATGTCTCATACCCTTATTTCCTTTTTTTGGATAATGAATATCATAAATCCCTCAATAGTTTAAGGACGTAAAGCAATGTGCCGGGATGTAATGAAAATGCTTGTATTATCAACTAGATTGTACTGGTTCTCTCGTTGAGAACAAACAGTGGCATATTACAAAAACTTAAGAATGCTTCATAATCAATAGTATCCATATAAAAGTCATCATGTCATCATCATTACGAATCAGAGAACATAGCACTGAAAAACAAATGAGCTAAAAAGAATGTGCATGCTCTTATATTAGATCTTGTTACAATGTCATCATTACGAGTCTACAAACATGGCAGCGTCGAACAGAAGAAGCTAATAAGAAATTCCGTACTCTTATTTTATATGTGGTTCTGCTAAATTAAAAACAGGGAAAAGCAAATCACCATATTAACTATTTTCTGTACCAGGAATGAGATGCAAGTAAAACTATTTGGATCCATATAAACCAATGGCAACAAGATTATTCTGGCTACCTAGTAAGAACAGAGTACTCCCACTACCAACATCACGAATCTCCTTAGTAGGAAATGAATACAAATCACAAATCTCAAAATAAGCAAGAAGCAGTCGGCGTCTAAAGAGGCAGATGGCGAAGCACATGGACCAATAGATGGACCAAGAAGTGGACAAGCTGAGGATCCATGGAAGTAGAATAGGTCGTATAACTTCGTATAATACGAAGACTCTGAATTCTGTCATTCAACAACATTGTCTGTAATAGAGAAAAACGGGTTGGATTATCCTATAATGTTCAGTTTCGAAGGCATTAAGAATATGAGATTATTCCAAAATGAATTATGAAATCATATTCTGGATGTTGGAAGCTTACCGTGCCCATGTAATTATGGTCTTTGAGAAAGTTGAGCAGGGGGTACAGACTATCCTTATCCTGGTACAACATCGAAGACAGGTTTCGGTCAAGGAATTGTACTCCATTTCCAATGGGCTTTGACATGGAAGGGCGAGGGAACGATGTGTTGAAGGACTGAACATCATGCTCGAGCACAAAGTTGTTGCTGGGGCTGATTTAACAAAAAGAGGTAATGAACTAGTATATGGCGAAGTCACTGAGAACCAGAATGTACTGACCAAGACAAAAATTTAAGAATGCTTACTGTCCATCAACAAACTGTTCCTTGAAGGCAAGGTACTCAGAAAAACTCAGCTCCACAGCCAGCTTATTCACATTTGTTAAAGATATAAAGACTCTTATAATAAAGACTCTTAATAAGACTTTTATACCCTCAACCCCATCCACCCGAATGTAGTCCCAGACACCATGCCTTGGTCTGATAGCAACTGCAACCCAGGGCGGAAGCACAATCGCTTCCTAAATAACAAGGGGAGAATTAGAACGACGGGATAATTTTTAATTCGCAGCCACTTAAGAAGTCATATTGGAATCATACCTGAGCATCACGAAGAATGGCTTCAAAGAGTGCGTACTTCTCTTTGTCATCATCAAAAGAGGGCATCAAACTCAGGAAGCAGTTGGTGGCGCTGAAATAGTCCCTTGCCCAGGTTGACATACCTGTAAAGGATGGTATTTCATTAAAAAACAATGTCTCATACCCTTATTTCCTTTTTTTGGATAATGAATATCATAAATCCCTCAATAGTTTAAGGACGTAAAGCAATGTGCCGGGATGTAATGAAAATGCTTGTATTATCAACTAGATTGTACTGGTTCTCTCGTTGAGAACAAACAGTGGCATATTACAAAAACTTAAGAATGCTTCATAATCAATAGTATCCATATAAAAGTCATCATGTCATCATCATTACGAATCAGAGAACATAGCACTGAAAAACAAATGAGCTAAAAAGAATGTGCATGCTCTTATATTAGATCTTGTTACAATGTCATCATTACGAGTCTACAAACATGGCAGCGTCGAACAGAAGAAGCTAATAAGAAATTCCGTACTCTTATTTTATATGTGGTTCTGCTAAATTAAAAACAGGGAAAAGCAAATCACCATATTAACTATTTTCTGTACCAGGAATGAGATGCAAGTAAAACTATTTGGATCCATATAAACCAATGGCAACAAGATTATTCTGGCTACCTAGTAAGAACAGAGTACTCCCACTACCAACATCACGAATCTCCTTAGTAGGAAATGAATACAAATCACAAATCTCAAAATAAGCAAGAAGCAGTCGGCGTCTAAAGAGGCAGATGGCGAAGCACATGGACCAATAGATGGACCAAGAAGTGGACAAGCTGAGGATCCATGGAAGTGGAATAGCAGAAACGAGCCACCAAAAGAATCAAAAAGAAAGGCAGGCAAACTGAGAGGATTAGGCTAGATTCATGTCACAGATAAACAACGAAGCACCAAGCACCTTTAAATGAAGTGCGATGCACCCAGGCACCCAGCCCCTCTAATTTATTTCGTCATAGGCCACTTTCTTTGACCATGACTTATCTTCGTTTAGGATTTGGCGAGGAAAATGGAGGGGCACCTCATTGCCTCCTCTCTTCATCGTTGGCGTCACCGCTTTCTTCGGCGACGACTTTGATTGTTCTGGGCTGCATTGTTGGTCTTGCCCAAGAACACCACGTCTGGCAGTGGCAATGTGGACGTGCCAATTTTTTCGGTCTAACCCATTGGCTTCTGGCAAATCTGGTTATGTCATTTTGAACATTCTGTTCAACAGTAATCCAATTGTTATGGACCTACTGGCAGTTTTGAGGTCCTCACCCACCCCATCCTATCTGTTCGTATATCTCATTAGAAATACCACCTTATCCACTTCTTCCCGTCATTTACAGAATCATCAGGCAAAGTCAACCTAGCAAGGAGCAGCTCAAACATTAATTTAAGTAATAAGAATCAATAAGGGAGAAACGTAAAAAAAAAGTGAACAGCAGCTGGTGAGCCACAGTATACAAAGAAATTGCAGTTCAAGTTTTGTAATGCAGAATGTCAGCTGATCTAAAGCTGATTCAACCGCACTACTCTACTTCAACCATTACCGCCCCAAGTCCCAACAAATGTGTGAGCACAAACCTCGTCCAATGTTGAGCATCTCGAGTGCCTGCCTCGCCTGGATCTCCTCAAACATGCAGATCCTCTTCTCTGTGACGGCCTCCATGTAGAAATCATCTCCTCAAACATTTTTTTTTATTTTCATAGAATATTTCTGCCGTATTTAAAGTTTGAATGCCCAGCCACTGGTTCTTGGGTCCACCACTGACCATGACAATTGAAAAGATCAAGCCACGATAACGAATGAAGGGACTTATTCTACGGCGGCAACCATGTATTTGCCTCACCGTGGCCGTCAAGCATTGGCGAAGCTGGAACGTGCAGAACGGTGGTGCTCTGGTGCGAATTATTGGCTCAAATGAGTGCACAAATAGCTATAATTAACTGTTATAGTGTTAAAATTCTGTTTTACTCCAATTGGCTTTGCCAGTGCTGTCAAGACAAAGAAAGTCTCCATGCCGTCCTGAAAGAAGAATGCCAAACCATGAAGAACCTATCTGCGCCAAACCTCCACAAAGAGGCAAGGGAACACCTAGACCCCAATAATGAAAACTTCAACGTCGGTAGACCTAAGCACTAAACATATAACTCAAAACTAGCACTACTACTAGTGACATGGGACGCGAGAGGGGCCCAAAACTGGTGGCGTACCCTAGAAGGAGGTGACAGCTATTTTGCCTCGGTCCGGAACAATTGAAATACTTTCTCCGATCTATACCCCATTGAGACCAATATCATTCTGTTGTTCAATAGTTATATTGGGTCTTCTTAGTCTGTACAAGTAAAGGACATGAACACATGTGCGTCTTGTTTTATTTAACCTGTACCATAAGAAAACAGGAAAAGAAAACCCAAATTAGTGATGGATGTACAGTCATTTTATCATAAATCAGCACATTTGTACTAGTGGATGTCAAACTTTTAGTAGACAAGTTTTCAAATAACCAACTAAGGTCTCTGCTTGAACTGCTATTACCTTCCCAGCTAGTACAACACCGACAAGTTGTATGGTCATAAATTTAGTGATGTAATGGCCGTGCATAAAAAATCATCATTACAATTGATAGGTCATGCTCAACTGGTAAACATTTTTTTATCATCTGAGCATTACAGTTCATGGCTAGGACAAAAAAACAATTTTTAGTTAGACAAAAGGACACCAATCTGCAGGTTTCTTTTTTGTTCAAATATTTAAGACTTCTTAGGCTTGATTTTCTTTGTTAAATCTCCATTATGAATATCTCCTCGATGTTATTGAAATATCCAATTGCTCGTATTGTCACATTTCAGTGACATGATGGTCCACTCAGACTCAGTCTCTTCACACCTTAATCCTACTGAATTGCTAGCCACTTGGTGTACTTGAGGTATATTGTGTTTTTTTTATTCTTTTTCGAATATATATTGTAACATCCTGACAGACTTGTCTAAGGATAGCTGCTCAGTTTTCTTACCACATACGTAAGAAAGTGCAGCTTATTTGCAAAAAAAAAAAACAAAGCAAGATTGCCAACACAAGAAGTTACAATATATAAAAGAAGAAGAATGGCTTGGCACGCGGCCTCTCAGAGGCAAGAGTACGCCACATGGGAAAAGAATATGAGAGCCATTTTGTTCTTTTGGCCATATTCACAGCATGGCAATTTAATTGACAGTGTTACATTGCGGCAGAGTAAGGCCAATCTCAATGGACCTTTTATTGGAAATAAATTAGCTACCACATCTTGTTACTAGTTCTTCTCTTTCGTCCCGCGGCAAATTTCTCATCCCATGCGCCGTGCGCCGCCCCTCCTCTCCCGCTCCCGCACGCCGGCCCTTCTCTCCCGCACCCACGCGCGCCTCCTGCTGCTGCCTCGTCTTTTTCTCCCACCTGCTGCTCCCCTGTGTCTTCTCCCGCGAGCGCGTCGCCTCTACCTTCGGGACGAATCGAATCACTGTGCCCTCATGGACTCACCGAATCAAGCAGATGGCACACGCTATGGTCCAGCTCCGGCGTGGCACGGCGCAGCTGGTGGAGCGAAGGTTTGTGGTGACTCGACCCTGTGCACACCGGCTCCGCCACAGAGACAATTAGTCTCCGGTCGATGGCTTGGCTGCGGAGGCAACAGCGGCTCGGATTTCCTGCCACACCCTCTAGGACAAAAAAACAATTTTTAGTTAGACAAAAGGACACCAATCTGCAGGTTTCTTTTTTGTTCAAATATTTAAGACTTCTTAGGCTTGATTTTCTTTGTTAAATCTCCATTATGAATATCTCCTCGATGTTATTGAAATATCCAATTGCTCGTATTGTCACATTTCAGTGACATGATGGTCCACTCAGACTCAGTCTCTTCACACCTTAATCCTACTGAATTGCTAGCCACTTGGTGTACTTGAGGTATATTGTGTTTTTTTTATTCTTTTTCGAATATATATTGTAACATCCTGACAGACTTGTCTAAGGATAGCTGCTCAGTTTTCTTACCACATACGTAAGAAAGTGCAGCTTATTTGCAAAAAAAAAAAACAAAGCAAGATTGCCAACACAAGAAGTTACAATATATAAAAGAAGAAGAATGGCTTGGCACGCGGCCTCTCAGAGGCAAGAGTACGCCACATGGGAAAAGAATATGAGAGCCATTTTGTTCTTTTGGCCATATTCACAGCATGGCAATTTAATTGACAGTGTTACATTGCGGCAGAGTAAGGCCAATCTCAATGGACCTTTTATTGGAAATAAATTAGCTACCACATCTTGTTACTAGTTCTTCTCTTTCGTCCCGCGGCAAATTTCTCATCCCATGCGCCGTGCGCCGCCCCTCCTCTCCCGCTCCCGCACGCCGGCCCTTCTCTCCCGCACCCACGCGCGCCTCCTGCTGCTGCCTCGTCTTTTTCTCCCACCTGCTGCTCCCCTGTGTCTTCTCCCGCGAGCGCGTCGCCTCTACCTTCGGGACGAATCGAATCACTGTGCCCTCATGGACTCACCGAATCAAGCAGATGGCACACGCTATGGTCCAGCTCCGGCGTGGCACGGCGCAGCTGGTGGAGCGAAGGTTTGTGGTGACTCGACCCTGTGCACACCGGCTCCGCCACAGAGACAATTAGTCTCCGGTCGATGGCTTGGCTGCGGAGGCAACAGCGGCTCGGATTTCCTGCCACACCCTGCAACTAAGAGAAGTTTAGATTGCCTTGAAAACTCTTGATTGGAGATGTTCAGGAGGTTATAAATCGTACTAGCTTCGATTGCCCCCAATTTGCTTGATTGGAAATGATTGATCTTGGTAGTTTCGATTGCCTTGAAACCCTAGTAGTTTAGACGGTTAATTCAGAACTCTGTCCGTCTTCAGGTTTCGTTTGTTGATTCAGAATAGTGCCCACGTTCAGGTTTTGGTGGTTAATTCAAAATTGTGCCCATCTTCAGTCTGCAATTGTTAATTCAGAATAATGCCAATCTTCATAGTAGATCTCCCTGAATATTTGTCCCTGTCTTGGCTTGTTCTGTACATATTCAAAAGTGCATTACTAACTAATCTAATGATAACCCAATCTATATGGTTAGTATCTCTTGCGATGTAAAATTATGCATGACAATCTGTGGTTCTTCAGTTCCATGTTCTGATTTTGGGAGGCTTTCTATTTCCTGCCACTGTGATTATATCTTGACAGTATGCCCCTGTTTTTGTATTCTAGTACTCGAAAAGTATAAATAGATGGCTACAAAATTTGTATGCCACATTTGATCACAACTCGATGCAGCAATTATTGTTCTGAGATGCCTATAAAATAGTGAAATGAAAGTGTGCACTGAGAGTAGCAGTTTTGTTTCACAGAACAAGACCAAAAAGCTGACAAGGCACTCTAGAAAACTGTAAAATGAAAGGTGCCATTGAAACTGGCTTAAGAAATCAAAGATGATATAGGAACAAAAATAAATAAGTCGTGTTATGTTGTAAATAAGGTATAGACAATGACAGGTCTAGAAGACTGGCAACGGCCGAGGCACGAAACTAGCGCAGTCAAGATGGTCGGACCCTGGGCGCCTTCAACCAGTCAACTTACAAGTGGCCTCGAAGCAATGATAGGACACAAACCACTAATTACAAGTGGCTGAGAAGCAATGATAGGAGACAAACCTCCAGAAGTCGTCGCTGAGTCCACAAGGACGTTTGCAACATCACAAACTTCCTTCTCACCACACATTACACTGCATGTATGAACCAAGAATCCAAAGTAGGAAGCCAGAATAGAGCATCGATGCCGACATCCATGTAGTGCGGCCTGCGCCTCTTTGTCGTCCTCGCAATAAGCCTCAACTTGGGAGCACAGACGCCTCACATGCAGATAAAGTAGCATATTAGCATATATTATACATATATAATATAGAAAATCCATTCTACTTTGTGCTGTAGTTACTACCACATCCAAAAAACCACCATGGGTAAGTGTACATACCCATTTATCTTTTTGAGTATGTACACATACTCAAAATAAGATTTCTCAAAGTGATAAACATGAATAATTTTGAGTGGATATCTATATATCTTCAAGAAGCTCCATTCAATCTTATTACTTCTTGTTGGGTCGGGCCAAACCGAACTCATGGCACAATGAACTTTGGCCTTATCTTATGTCTCCATATATAAGCTCCATGCAATGCCCTATAACATTTCAGTCATTAGTGTCAAAAACTATTAATTCCTATTGTCATAGGTAAAATTTTCCTTAACTTTAACAAAAAATCGTTTTCTTTCAGTTAGCAATACCCTGTCTCTCATTTTAAATTATAGGCTATAAACTGATACGACGACAATACGACCCGTCAGTGACGGTCAAACGATCTGCTACTGCATCTCTTCCACTGCAAAAGGCCGAGAGCAGTGGCAGGCCGGGTGCTCGTGAATCTATCATTAATGGCGGGCATGCTCACATCAGGAACCGTCGTTTGAGAAGGGTCCAGCAGTGACAGGCATGCTGAGGTCATGCATGTTCGCTACTAAATGATTTCCATGTAAAAAAGGAGCCTCTATTCTCCTGCTCTCCCTTCTGCTCTCTTGCTTGGTTGCTGATCCGCGATAGTGATGCAGAGAGGAATGGCAGAGCAGCGACAATAGAGGTACATACATAGTTAAAGATAGCAGAGATACATAGTGAAAGACAGTGAAAAATGGGACCAAACACAATAACTCTTGATAAATATATGATCCAGGAGCATTGAAAAGGGAAGCATACTGAAAGAATTCACCATCGACCTTGAATAGATTCAATTCATTCGGATAAACATCATCATGATGGATGCTGAAATTCATTTAGGTAGAAAGACAGTGTTGCTCTGATAATTAAATAGTTGACGTTCACAATCACCTTCCAGCGGCCTGCCCATGGTCCATGGTACTACATCCACATGTGCAATCAAGCAATAATTTGCAGCCAGTCCACTTGATATCTCATTATAAATACCTCCTTATCCACTTGTTCCTTCCGTTACAGAATCATCAGGCAAAGTCACCCTAGGAAGGCGCAGCTCAAACATTAGTTTAAGTAATAAGAAGCAATAAGGGCGAAATGTCAAACAAGTGAACAAAGAAATTGCAGTTCAAGTTTTGTAATGCAGAATGTCCGCTGGTCTGAAGCTCATTCAACCGCACGACTCTAATTCAACAATTACCGCCCAAGTCCCAACAGATGTGTGAGCACACACACCTCGTCCAATGTTGAGCAGCTCGAGTGCCTGCCTCGCCTGAATCTCCTCAAACATGCGGATCCTCTTCTCTGTGACGGCCTCCATGTAGAAATCATCTCCTCAAAAAATATTTAAAAAACTTTTCATAGAATTTTTCTGCCGTCCCTGAAGTTTGAATGCCCAGCCACTGGTTCTTTGGTCCGCCAGTGACGATGACAATTGACAAGATCAAGCCACGATAAAGAATGAAGGGACATGCAGAACGATGGTGCCCGGGTGCGAATTATTGGCCCTAATGAGTGCACAAATAGCTATAATTAAACTTTATTTGTCATCTGTGCATTACTGTTCATGGCTAGGACAAAAAACAATTTTAAGTTAGACAAATGGACATTAGTCTGCAGGTTATTTTTTGTTCAAATATTTAAGACTTCTTAGGCTTGATTTTCTTTCTTAAATCTCCATTATGAATATCTCCTCGATGTTAATAAAATATCCAATAGCTCATATTGTCACGTTTCAGTGACATGATGGTCAGCTCAGACTGAGTCTCTTCAAACCTTAATCTTACTGAATTGCTAGCCACTTGGTGCACTTGACGTATATTGTATTTTTTTATTTTTTTCGAATATATATTGTAACTTCCTGGCAGACTTTTCTAAGGATAGCTGCTGAGTTTTCTTACCACATTCGTAAGAAAGTGCAGCTTATTTGCCAAAAAAACAAGCCCAAAGCAAGATTGCCAACACAAGAAGTTACAATATATAAAAGAAGAAGATTGGCTTGCCACGCCGCCTCTCAGAGGCAAGGGGACGTCACATGGGAAAAGAATATGAGACACATTTTGTTGTTTTGGCCATATTCACAGCATGGCAATTTAATTGACAGTGTCACATTGCGGCAGAGTAAGGCCAATCTAAACGGACCTTTCATTGAAAATAAATTAGCTACCACATCATCCAAATTTTTGAGCGTGTTACTAGTGCTTCTCTTTCGTCTCGCGGCAAATTTCTCATCCCATGCGCCATGCGCTGCCCCTCCTCTCCCGCTCCCGCACGCCGGCCCTTCTCTCCCGCACCCGCGAGCGCCTCCTGCTCCTGCCTCATCTTTTTCTCCCACCTCCTGCTCCCTTGTGTCTTCTTCTCCCGCGAGTGCGCCGCCTCTACCTTCGGGACGAATCGAATCACTGTGCCCTCATGGACTCACCGAATCAAGCAGATGGCACACGCTATGGTCCAGCTCCGGCGTGGCACGGCGCAGCTGGTGGAGCGAAGGTTTGTGGTGACTCGACCCTGTGCACACCGGCTCCGCCACAGAGACAATTAGTCTCCGGTCGATGGCTTGGCTGCGGAGGCAACAGCGGCTCCGGTTTTCCGCCCCACCCC
>LAPY01001108.1:112862-125723 GCA_000970635.1 Eragrostis tef
AACGGGCCTTGGGCCAAGTTATATTGGCGTGGGTTGTGTGGCTAGTGCAATTCATGATGAACTACGAAAATTGACACGATTAGTGCCTAAACTGTGACGCTCGTTTAGAACGTCACCTCTAATTCGTCATGGATCAACCAAATTCTTGTAGTGAAAGACAGTAACTCCATGAGCTTGTTCTTGTGAGTATTCACCTCAAACTCTGCCAATATTGAACCCTTGAATATATCCCAATCATGATAAGGGTTCAGCAGCTTGAATGATTGGTACCAATGCGCAGCACTGTCATACAAATGTATTGCTGCAGCCTGCACTTTAAAACCATGTGGGATCTGATACAGATTGAAGAACGCTTGACATTTATCCAGCCAAACACGAACATCAGTACCATCAAAGCATGGGAAATCAAGTTTAGGCATCCACGGTTTACGAGAGCTGCTTTCCCCAGACTCAATAGAACTAGAGCCATGAAATGCAGGCGAGGCAGGAACGGACTGAACCTGCGGTGTAGAGGCGGGGAACGTCACAAAAGGAACTCCTGAAGCAGATCCGGAGGGTGCTTGAGGTCGTGGGCCTATCACGCCATCTCCTTCCTTGGCGGGTAGCTTGAGCATGGGCGGACGTTGTGTAGGTAGTGGTGGTGGTGGTGGCGGTGGAGGTGGGCGGGATGAAATTGTCTGCACCAGCTGAGCCTGCTCTTGCTGAACTTGTCCCAACAACGTCATTGACAAATCGACCTTGGTCTGAAGTTGATCCATCTTGGACGCTTGATCCCTGAGCTTGGCGTCCAGGTTCCCGACCTTCTACTCCAAGGACTCGAGCAGCTTCAGTTTGTTCATCACTTTATCTTCAAAAGTCTCCATCGCGGCGATCACTTGCCTTACCACCTGTGAATTCCTAGGTGGCGCCGTCGCTGAACTCTCCTCCAAACCGATACAACCAGTCTCGGATTTGCAGAAATCGCCGAAGCAATCTCAACCAATTCTGGAATTACGTCTCAAGGTCGAGAGATTACGAGAGAAATCAACGCAGATCGGAACCGCTCTGATACCAATTTGTCATAAATCCTGGTATTCCTGAGGATCTCCGACGATAACTGGCCGGATTTGGTCGGAGTTTGGGGAGAAAAGAAGAGAAGGAGACGAGGAAGAAGGAGACTTGGAGGAGGGGTTTAACTTTCCTTTTCATCGATATCATATCCAGTTACAGCATTCAGGCTATATAGCCGACACACTAACTCACGCCGCTTACATGCGCAAGCCCGACTCAACATAAACACAGCCCAAGGCTAATTAACTCAGCGGTCACGCCTTCTTCCTTCCCGCCTTCTCCATCCTTGATGGTAACATGCCCATGGCTGCCAGGGTGGCCATGACATCAGGGATATGCGTGAACTAGTTAGCTACCTCCATGAGCGAGTAATTGAAGAACTACTCACCGGAGAGAAAGAAATCGGCGACGACGAACAAGCAATGATTCGCGGACTCCCCAATGTGGCCAGACTTTAAGAAGACGGCCTGATTCGCGGGCTCGCGGCATGGGAAGACAACGGAGAAGCTCGGCGCTATCCCCAGGCCACCATGGCGAAGCTCGGAGGGTAGTAGCCAAGGTTTTAAATAGCCGCCAAAGCTGCCGCTATAGCCCGCTATAGCTATTTTAGAGGGTCTGCCGCTATTTGCTTTCACGTACAACTTAGCTGATTTAGCCCGCTATTTGCCGCTATAGCCCCATTAAGCTGTTTTTGAGGCAAGCCGCTATAAGTCCATAGCCCGCTATTTAAAACACTGTTCTGTACTAGTAAATCTAGCTATGTTCACAATTGATTCTCATCAAATAAACTCACTTTCGGTACACGTAACATTGATAGCGATAATAAATATGTTTGCTTCTGCTCTGATGTGATGTTGTGCAAAGAAATTTGTTTTTTGCATCATTCTTTTTTTTGCATCAGAAATTTGGAATCACTAAATAATTCTCCACCATCTTTTCTACCGCAGGCCAATCTCAAAGGTTTCTGAAAATGTCTCCACCAATATTGGAGATGTCATATCTAAGAAGGAGACTTGGAGGAGGGGTTTAACTTTCCTTTTCATCGATATCATATCCAGTTACAGCATTCAGGCTATATAGCCGACACACTAACTCACGCCGCTTACATGCGCAAGCCCGACTCAACATAAACACAGCCCAAGGCTAATTAACTCAGCGGTCACGCCTTCTTCCTTCCCGCCTTCTCCATCCTTGATGGTAACATGCCCATGGCTGCCAGGGTGGCCATGACATCAGGGATATGCGTGAACTAGTTAGCTACCTCCATGAGCGAGTAATTGAAGAACTACTCACCGGAGAGAAAGAAATCGGCGACGACGAACAAGCAATGATTCGCGGACTCCCCAATGTGGCCAGACTTTAAGAAGACGGCCTGATTCGCGGGCTCGCGGCATGGGAAGACAACGGAGAAGCTCGGCGCTATCCCCAGGCCACCATGGCGAAGCTCGGAGGGTAGTAGCCAAGGTTTTAAATAGCCGCCAAAGCTGCCGCTATAGCCCGCTATAGCTATTTTAGAGGGTCTGCCGCTATTTGCTTTCACGTACAACTTAGCTGATTTAGCCCGCTATTTGCCGCTATAGCCCCATTAAGCTGTTTTTGAGGCAAGCCGCTATAAGTCCATAGCCCGCTATTTAAAACACTGGTAGTAGCTCGGCCGGGCTGGCGCAATGGCGTCGGGTTGGAGCTCGAGCTCCGTGGCAATGGCGAGCAATAGAGGGTGGCGGCGCGGAGAGGGAACAAGTGGCTAGGGTCTGCGCCAGGAGAGCGGGGTGGCTTTAAAAAGGAGCGTCGTCCGCGGCCGGGGAGAGACGAGCGCGCGGCGCGGCGAGTCGTCAGCGTCCAGGTGGCGAAGCGCCGCTGCTGCTGGCCAACCAGTGAAGATGACGACGGCCCGAAGTCAATGACAGGTGGGCCCGGCAGGTTTTCTCATTTTCCTGGAATTAAATCCGGCAAGGTTCAGCGAATTAAACTGGTAATTCTACAGCTCCAAAAATAGCCACAAATTCTGAGATGATGGACCAGGGAATCAGCTCCAACATTTGTTTTGGGTCGATGCAGTTTTGAGCTTTTGATTTTGAACTAAAAATCGAGGAACATCAGGATTTGCATGAACTTCACTGAATTTTTAGAGGCACTTCCATAATTTTAAAAATTATGTATCATTCTCCAAAATTCCCTTTTGACAAGATATCTCTATAGAACTTTTCTCCTGAACAAGTTGCTATTGAAAAGTTCGAGTTGCTTCACAAGGTTTGGTTTGACATTTATTTGAACTATGGATTTCGAATTTGAATTTGATTTGGTTTTGAGTTCAGTTCAGTTTGGGCATTTGCAGGGGATGCTTTACAATGACAGGGGGTGTCACAGAGGTGATGTGTTTCTTGGGTATCACGGGGTATTATGGGCGCTTTGTAAAGTAGCTCTCTATCAATTTCAAGCATATGACAAGTCTCACCCAAGAATGTCAAGTTTTATTGGACTGACACGCGTGAGTGTAGTTTTCAAGTGTTAAAGGAGAGATTGGTGACTTCTCTTATTTTTTACCCTTCTAGAGCCTCCAAAACAATTCACGATTCACCGTTTACTCGAATGCTTCTTGGGTAGGATTTGAGTGTGTCCTTATGCATGATGAGAAGGTGATTGCCTATGCATCGAGGAAATTGAAGAAACATGAGAATTAACCCACTCATGATCTAGAGCTCATTGCGGTTGTTTTTGCACTAAACATTTGGAGGCATTATTTATATAAGGAGTTTTGTGACATTTTCACTGATCACAAGAGTTTGAAGTACACTTTCACACAGAAGGATCTCAATTTGAGACAACTAGAATGGTTGGAGTTGATATTATGATTTTTAATATCTAGTACACACTAATCAAAGTAAATAAGGTTGTTGATCCCTTGAGTCGCAAGGTTGCCCCCTACTTTGAATTCCTTGATAGCTGATTTCATGGATGGAGATATCATATTATTATATGCCAAGAGTAATCGAAGAAGAAACATAATTCATCCTTGTGTCATCCATACCAGGGTGTGTGTTGGAGGCGCAACAAAGTGATCGGTTGTTGCTACATGTCAAGATTCGGATTCAAGAGGGAGAGGTCAGGGATTTCACTTAGGATGCTGAGTTGTTCGTTTCACGGTCATGTAGGTGGCTTGATGTGGAGTTTGCCAGCGTATGAAAGCTGAGCATAAGAGTAAGAGTCCACTTTGGAAATTACAGTCATTAGAGATTCCTTTGCGGCCTTAGGTTGATATTGCTATGGAATTTATGGTTGGTTTACCACGTCCGCCAAAAGGAAAAGATTATCAGGTCGTAGTCAATGTTTGAGTAAAGTGACACATTTTATTCCTATTCGCTATATTTGATCGGTAGGTGATTTGACACTAATCTACATGCGTGAGGTAATGCAATTGCATAGATAACCTCGTTCCATCATTTTTTGATAGGGAGGCTAATTCGTTTCTGAGTTGTGGGTTAGCTTGCGAGAGGCCTGGGGTACTACGCCACAGATGAGAAAGACTTCTCACTCCAACATAGATAGACAGTCTAAGCATTCGATTCAAATTATATCGTTTCCTTCATGAGCAACGGGCTTCAAATTATATCGTTTTCTTCATGAGCAACGGTTGCGAGTCAAATGATGATGAGAGATGTGTTTGGCGCATTCCATGTCTCAATATTAATTGCGGAAGTATTTGAACATCATGTTATTGTGCAACAAGTTACCTCTGAGTAAGATTTGTTCATTTGAGTCTCACCTGGTAAGAATTCTAGAGACGTCTGAGAGGGCGCCTAGGCGCAAGACGATCAAGTATGTGAAGGTTCTTTAGACGAACCAGACTGAGCGTGAAGTGACCTGGGAGCTCGAAATAAACATGCGTGAAAAGTGCCCCCATTTGTTCCGCTTTGGTGAGTAATTATGTTATTCATTCCAATTATTCTTGTCCACCTTTTCCTTAAGTACCGCTCGTAAAGAATTCGAGGGCGAATTATGTTGAAGTGGGAGAATGTAATATCCCAGGTATTTAACAAAAAGAAATAACTAATAAAGAAAAGACTTTAGAGTTGACCAAATTTGACTTTTTGATCCGTTGCTCGGATGGGCAATCGGAGACCGTAGATGCGTAGAGCTCGTCGACACGAATCCATTTGACTACTCATATGTCAGGTTTGGACTTTGAACGAATTATTGGTAGTTGAATCAATTGGTACCTTGGGATGCATTTAGGTTAGTACTCTTAACCTTCTCCATGCCGCCTCCTTTATCCTTGCACAGCTGCACCCAACATTGATCGCCATCTCCCAAGCTGTGGCGTGTTGTTGCTCCTCCTGTCATCTTCCTCCATCAATTGCCATCTCCCTGTACCTTGCTACCTTGCTGCTACGGCTAGGTACTGCCTGGCGATTTGGTTCAGTGGTGGTGTGACAAGGTAGGGCAGGTGTGCGCAGTTCTGTTCCTGAAATTAGTTTGCTTGGACATCCTCCAGCTGATAGGAGCTCTGCTCTACAGCCGTAGGAGAACAAGCAAACAGGAAGGAGAAGAGGGGAACCAGCAGACATTGAGGAATTTGCCGAGATCTATAGAAAATCGTGGTTCTCCATTGAGAGGGTAAATTCTTGCAGTTCTTATTTTGCCTGTAGGTTGTTTCCCTTCATCGATCTTGGTGTCATCGTCGAGTTTAGGCAGTTTCGTTTATAGCAGTGATCTTGTTTCGAAATCTGGCATTAACTGGTTAAGATTTTGGCCATCAGCAAATAACAAAAATCGTAGGGAATGCTTTTATCTTTCCAACGTCGCTGGTCTCACAAGATTCTGATAATGGTTAGGGAGATATGATAATTTCAGTACTGATGATCCAGGAAATCCTAGTCTGCACAGTTTTCTGATTATTTATTTTTGGCACAGTTAGAGGATTATTTGGCGAATCTTGCTATTACAAAAGTTGAAGGAAATTCTTTGTATATGTCCAAAATGTATTCATTTTCAGCATTTGGTTTAGAAACTTGAAAGTTATGGGTAGAACAGTTAGCAGTTCAGAACTTCAGATGAATTTCAGTTAACGGATGAATTAGCATATTTTTGCTTGGATAAGAGATAACTAGGTTGTTTGTGTGTCAAAATAGCTCATAAGAGTAGCTTTAACTCAACAGGTCTTGAAAGCTCCGTGTTAAGGATGTGCCGTTAAGGTTTTGCCGAGGTTAAGGCAAGTGCAATGACAAACTTTCTTATGATGTTAATTTGACTGTTGGTTCTATGTTCTCTTTGAATATCCTTCATTCGATGTCTTTGGTTCCATGTTTGTTGCTTCAAGATTTCTATTTTTTTTCTTGTCGAGTATTCAAGGTTTATGTGTTCCCTTTCATATCATTCAAGGGCCAGGAGCTTGAATTGCACAACCGGTGTTTATTCAAACTCCCGGCACAACCGGTTGCGAATTGCACAACCGGTGTTTACTCCAAAGATAGGAGTGTCGAATTCAATTTTCTATGGCTGAGACCAATTGGTGTTGTTGGTCAAATATAGCTTATCTATTCTTATTGTGTTTAATATTGATGTCTGCGTGCCCGTTGATAATAGAATTTACAGGAGAGACTCTGTCAGAATGTCAAATATTTTCTTTACTTAGTAGGATTTTGATGTGTTTGTAGTAACCCCCGGTTAGTCAAAAATCTGGGGTGTTACATAATAATTTTGTAATGAACATATGAGAAACCTTTTATCTCCAATGACTTTCAAAAAGGTGTGTGTGGTGCGTAGGGATCTGTGTGACAAAAAGGTGTGTGTGGTAGTGAAAGATTTGTTATCTATCGACGACAGTAGCAAATACTATGTAACCTACGACAATAATTTCTAACATGCATGTTTTACCCACGGGAGAAATTATGTTAAAAATGTATAAGCTGCATGAATGAATCCCTGAATGCCTCTTTCTTGCACTAAATAATATAAAATATATTTTCTAGACTGCCAAGCTAATTTTTGGACAATCATGAAGTATTCCACTTTTTGGCCTGAGAAAATAAAATGGTAGATCAAAATATTATTTTTAGAAGGATTATTATTAAATAATACAATTTAAATGTGCTCAAAGAAAATAAGCTCCCACCATAAACCCTTGACATGACAGGCATTACATGGTTCGGAAAAAAAAATGGGGAGGCATTACCATATCGACAACAAATCTTTAAACATAGATTTGTACGTAAATAAGACGTGCTTCCGTCGTTTTCCACACCAACTCAGCCTACATTAACTGGAAGCTCGACAGGTGCTGGAAATGGAAAAAATGAAAAACGAACGTACTCGTCACAGGTTCACACCCGGCCAGGGGAAAATTCGAATTTTGCTGTGTTCTCCCGCTCCTGAGGCCCTTCCATTCAAGCACGGCTCAACGCGGTGAGCTCGAGTTTAAAAAGCTCCCTCTTCAGGCTCATCCACGCACCGGCACACGCGGCCAAATCACTACTCCATACCGCGCCGCCGCAAATTCGCGACCCTCTCCCCAAACCTTAAGAGCCATGCCTCGCGTCACAAAGAAACCACGTTGCGCCGCCACCACGGCCGCTGGGACCATCTCCGGCACCGGCGTCGAGGTCGCCCTCAGGTAAGAGCACGTTCTTCTTCATTTCTCCGGAGTTGTTCTAGGTCTGATCTGATGCTTCTTTGGTTCTTTGATGTGTTCAGGTCGGAGGAGAGAGACTGGGTGGGGCTCCTTCCGGAGGAGCTCCTCTCCAAGATCGCCGACCTCGTTCTTGCCGACGACGCCGCGGACTACATTCGTATGAGGGCAGTCTGCAGGTCCTGGAGGACCTTCACGGCCGACCCCAGCGTCCTGGAGCCACGGTTCTTCCCCAGGAATTGGCTGCTTCTCGCAGGAGAACATCTCCGGCACGACGGCGAGCCGGAGCGCTTCGTGAACGTGCGCACCGGCGCCTCCCTCCGGATCCGTCTCCCAGATCCTGGTCAGTACACGCACCATGGCAATGCGGAGGGGATGCTACTTCTCCACCACACATTTTCAGATAGGATTTCTCTCCTTAACCCACTGACTATGGCGTTGTATGATCTACCGACCATGCACGTTGTGAACGATGTAGTGCGACCCAACGGAGAGTACCCGGACAATGAGTTCTTCGCGGACAGCATCAAAGCTTCCGGCATCATCATCGATGTGGACAATTTAGGGCTGCCCACTGTGCTACTTAGCCTGACGGAGGGCAACGACACGGCCATTGTTTGTGCAAAGCCTGGCGACAACGTCTGGAGAGCAGTGGACTTGAGCTGCACTGACGACGTCGATGGCGATCTGCCGGTCATCCAGGGCGGGCTTTCGGTGAGGGGTCGCTTCTACATCCCTACATGCGCCGGCGACGTGCTCACGGTGGAACTGAAACCCCAGCCACACCTAAGGTGCGCGGCCAAGATGACCGGCGACCAAATACGAAGCGGCTTTGATGAGAGCTCGTACCTTGTGCCATCCTGCGAGGATCAAGACAGTGGAATGCTCCTGGTTCGCGCCCGCAATCCCAATGGCAAATTTGGCTGCACCAAGTTTGCGGTGAACCTAAGCAATGGAAGCCTTTCGCTAAAAGAGCAAAGTGGCATCACTGTGTTTCTTCCGTCTGTCACAATCCACAGTTTGGCATTTCCTTCAGTGTCGCAGAATACAATCTACTTGAGGAGTCAGATGAAAAGATTGCTGCGAGGAGATTATATGTGATTCACTTCAAGGCATGCAGTTGAGCAGGAAGCTTAGGCTGATTTTATATGAGTGTTCATGCCTACATGCAATTGCTTTTCTAATGTTATTGCCTATATTTCTGTTTGAACATGTAAGAATTTCAGTTCCCTGA
Organism: Eragrostis tef; assembly: GCA_000970635.1. Classification (NCBI taxonomy): domain Eukaryota; kingdom Viridiplantae; phylum Streptophyta; class Magnoliopsida; order Poales; family Poaceae; genus Eragrostis; species Eragrostis tef. Next base: position 121,772 of record LAPY01001108.1, read on the forward strand.
AATGATATTACTTCATATGCTATAACTCATATTTTAATCATGAATGTGCTGGACAAGAGAATGGTCTTGTACCCTGAATACTCGTTCCAATGATGTTTACAAGGATACACTCCGATCCAGTAGCTTCAATAATATATAGTAATTCGTGCTCAGGTAGGAACATTGTTGTGGATCTAAATCACAGACGCATTTGATCCACTTCACGGTGGTGACAAAGCAGCCTTGTCTTTATTATTATCGTATGAACAATATTTCTCTGCCTGAGCATGTATGCTTCACAGCCTGTATGAAACTTTGCGTTTATTATTATTGTCTTACTAATATTACTGTTTGAGCATGCAAATTTTTTGAAATATTATCAAGGAATGCTACATTGGAAATGGACTTTGAGGCACCACATGCAAAATTAACAGACAGGCCGGTGCAAGTTCTGTGGTACGATCTGTGTCTAGCAACCCACGAGACAGAAAGGCATGGGATCGTGCTTGGACTCGGGTCTGTACTTCTGTACATACATCAGGACTAGGAGCAGTGCGTTCTGCACCGCCACATCATCAAGCCAAGCAATCTAATTCTTGATGCTTCCATCCGTGCCAAGCTCGGCGACTTTGGGCTCACGAGGCTAGTCGATCGACCACGAGCGGCAATCATACACAACGACGCTTGCCGGCACGATGGGGTACATGGAACCAGAATGCCTGCTCAGTGGTAGTACCGGCGCCACATTGGACGTGTTCAGCTTCAATGTTGTCATCCTCGAGGTTGCGTGCAGCCGGCGGCCAATCATCGTTGTACAAGATTACGAAGAGTACGCCATAATGCACCTGGTACAATGGGTCTGGGAGTATGATCTTAAACATTTTGGTCATGTTGTGTCCTCCAGCTTTGATCCTGAGTACCCACTCGGGGTGTGCCCTGAGCCAGTCGCACTTCTCCTATACACATGTAGATATGCATCTCAGAAACATGAATATGTGATATATAGTAATCAGCCACAATGGCAGGACTTTAGCTGACGCCAGACGGCAAATTAAGCTCCTCTGATAACTTACCTATAGCGTTGTCATGTCGTTGAGCATGGCCTGCGCATCGAAGAGACGTGCTTCAGCACTTCGGGCTGCGAGTTGAGCGTGAAGCCAGCTGGGCAGCTGTACATACGTGCGCACAGACAAAACAACAATTAATAAAAGAGGAGGGAAAAAAAAGGTTGAGTCGCAACCAGATATATACTAACGCGACCGTGCCATTTGCAATCATGCATGGCAAGGAAGCCTAATCATGGTGACATGCCAGGCGTGTTTAGCTTTGACGATCAAACGAAGCAGTACTGCAGAGACATGAAGTGCCGAACGGCGACTTCGACGGCGGTGAGATGGAACGCGTGATGGATGGTCAACAGGCTCTGGTGCGCGAAACTTGACCGCTCCGTCAGCGCTCATTGGGCAGGCGGTGAACGTTCTGCGGCACGTTGCCGCAGCGCCACTGCCGAACCTGCCTGCAAAGATGCCGGTCGCCATGTTCGTGCCACTGGTAGGTTGCTCCCCGTCTGAGTCAGGTGCTTCTGGGTCCGGCTGCAGTGGCACTACGCGTTCAACCATGATAAAGGAGGCTAATAACTTGTGGAGATGAAAAAGTAAACAGACGTTGTTTTCTGTCTGAAAAAAATATGTATTGGCCTTTATCAACGCAGTGAGGCTGCAGTGGCGGAAAAAAAAATGTAACTGAAGTAACAGAGGCATGAGAACAATTTGCGGAAAATAATATTAGTTAATAATATCAACGTTAGGTTTGACTGAAATATTAGGAGCAATGGACCATGACTAAAGTAAAGATGCATGAATGAGCACTAATAAAATAAACTAAGTAAAATAAAAAGGGTAACCATTAGTAAAAGTTACATTCATTTTATCAGTTGTGTGAATAGGGGCCGTAGGATAAATGACACCACATTTGTTAAACTTCTTTCATCCAACATCGGTTTAAGATCGATTAATTTCTCAGCGAAGGAACTAACTGTAGGGAAATATTGTTTCTCAAAAAACAATAGGACCTTTGACTTGACAGCATTGAAATGATATTTAAAATGTAGGCCACAGGTAGGTAATTTGTTTGGTAAGAAGATTTGTCAAAGTGCAGCAAAGACTTGTAGCACAGGTAACTAGCAAAGGAGTTCTATATGTGCACTAATTACTAACGAAAAGATAGTAACACTGAACTTTGTGTAAGACACGTGACACCTAACAAGAGAAAAATCATGAACTTTGTGTAATATCAAAAATTGGTTTCATCAGTTTTTTGGTAGCTATTTCGTTTTACATACTAGCTAAATCAGGATTTTGGCTATTCATTTTTACCTAGTGTCTTGGAGATGCTCTTATAGCACAGGTAACTAGTTATATCATGACATAATAATGAAATTATGAAACAAGTCAGGTAACTATGCCAAGTGCAGCAAAAAGGGGGCCCAAATTCATCGCAATCCTCATCATTTCAAGATAAGTACACAGATAACAAAATAGTTAAACATGTCATTTTTGAAGTCTCTACCATGCGTCCTTGGGTGGTTGAGGAGTGGAACGATAAAGATTTGATTCCCCGTAGCTTTCCTGATTGAGATACTGGGGTTTCTGCAAGATTTTAAAATGAAAACATGGCCTTTACTCTTCAAATAATTCTTTCAAATCACTCATGGTGTTTGGTTCACCAAGGTTTTTTTGGAGCTCAATGTAGTGTTGCAATAATGGCATACTTGCATCACTTGTGTTGCAGAGTCAAAGACCGGATCTGATGTGCCCAAACTATAAAATCAGAGGCGGCTTTAATTTCCTGTTCTTCCAAATGTTCCAGAGGATTGTCGTGATCGCCGTGTTGAGAACTGGTCCACAGTTACCAGCCAACTCCATATATCATGAATGTTGCACCTGTCTAGCATGAGGACGGTGCACAGAAGGAGGTGCTCTTGGTCTTCAACTTGGTGGCAGAAGGTGCAGGTCGTATAAGAATTGACGGATCCTATTCCAACAACCTATGCATGAGGGCAAAAGAGGACAGCCACCAATATTCCGATGTGCATGCTCGTAAGTTGCAACTAAAAAACATTTATGGTATATCTCCGCACAACTATAACACGGCCCACCTTTCTTGTTAATTCGAATTGTAAAAATATATTTCTGTAGCCAGTGATAGGGAATTCCGGTCACTGTTACCGTGAAATGCAGGTTAGGGCACCAAGTTGAACTGCTCAAACCCGATGGAGCACGGCTGTTGATATTGATTTTTTTTCTTTTTCCAGATAGATAGAGGAGACGAGTGTTTGCGTGTGCTACTTTTCCATCAATGTTCCTAGCAACTAACTGCATGCTCCCCGGCCATCAGCGATGGCGTCCCCGCGGCAATTCCACTTCCTCCTCACAGTCGTCTTGAGGATCGCTTGAGCTGCCGTTGTAGCGGTTAGCCAGGTCTACTCTCCAATTTTTCCAAACTGCTCGACCACGGGCAACTTCACCAACGACAGCCCATACCTGAGGAGTCTCATCGACCTGATGAACGAACTCCCGTCAAGCGCCATCTCCAACGGGGGCTTCGACACCGCCACGGCCGGCGAGCCTCCGACCAAGGTATTCGCTCTCACCATGTGCTATGCTGTCACACCCTACTTTTTGCTATTAATTAATTTGCCAATTCTAGTAATGTAGAGCTCACTAAAATAGCTTAGGGAAATTTTTTTTCTAATTAAAATAATATGTTGCATAGCATCCCATGGAATCATAAAACACTTCATGCTTTTCTGCATTTGTTTATTGTATTTAATTGCAAGGGAAATATCCCTAAAATGTTTTATGGAAAAGAATAGGAAAGGGGGCAGGAAACCAAAATAGAAAAGGGAAAGGAATTCCCTAAAACCTACCTGGGCCGAAACCCACCCCACCTGGCCCAGCCGGCCTCTTTCCCC
>LAPY01001109.1:1459-23078 GCA_000970635.1 Eragrostis tef
TAGGCGTGGTGGTGAGCAGCTGCGGATATTGGCGGCTGGATCCCAACAGCGTGCTGGGTTACGGACGGTGAAGACTCGATTACAGGGGCCTCCTCCTTCGCCGTGTGTTCCTCATGCTGAAGCACACAGCGACTCATCGCCGCGATCACAGCCGCCTCCTTGGCTGCAAGGACAGACCCCAATCGATCTGCTAACTCTTTGAGGCTCATGTCGAAGTAGGATTTTCGTGGTAGACTAGCAACAGAAGCCATGGGAAAGGATCGTTGGCAATCTGATACCAAATGTAATAGTAGGATATGGATTGGATAATTAGGCCTTATGCTTTGTCTAGAGCTTGAGAGATATTGGGGGATTGGGAGAATTGCTCTTCATTGATTTATTGCTTGATTGATTGATTCCAAATGACTGCCGCACCTCTCTTTATATAGAGATGGGAGAGCCGGCCCTAAACCTAACCAACTGATCTTATCTCTAATTAACCTAACTTGAGCCCTAAGTATGGGCGGCGCTACATTAACCGCGCCGCTACAGTACCATGGGGCGCTACAGTGCCCAGGCCCAAGGGCCTGCACATAACATTATGAATGGTACATGTATGCAGCAGACAATTGATCATCGGCTGATAGCTACCAAGATCAGTTTTGCCATTATTGTAATGGTGGCTGTGGCAAATAGCTAAATAATATGCAGCGGTTGCAGAAGGTACAACGTCCACTACAATCCAAAATCGGTGGCATCCACTTTATGGCGATCTGGCACTGTTTGCTCAAGGATCATGTTAGTAAATTTATGTGTCTTAATTAATCAGCCAACTTATTAATGGCCAAGGTGCCCAAAAACCGGTGTGTAGTGTCACTATGTATCGTTTTATAATAAATAGAGCTTAATGCACTATAAAAGGCCAAATAAACTAGATTTATATAAATACTGAAGCAGAAGCACTCACCTCAAAAGAACCGTTCGGATCTGAAGGGCAGGGCTCCACTTGTCCTTCAAAATATCAAGGCATATCCTACCAAGCTGTATTAGTGTAAGTATTAAGAAGTGCGGCATCTCCTACACGCCATCAGAGAGAAGCAAAACATAACAAACTTACCTTGTCAATGTTGGGGTGATAAATCTTTGTGAGGAAGCGTACCTGTTTTCAGCAAATAAATCAGAGCTTACAAACCATATCGAAAAATTCTTACAGATCTTAAACAAAACTAACCAAGAGAAGCTGAACTTATAAAATGACAATAGAGGAAAAACCCAAGTCCATTGAACAAATAGAGCAGCGACAAGAATTTCCTGAACTCACTAATAGTCACAATAATATTTTAGCTTATATGACAGCCGTCACTGAAAGCATCATAAAACGACTTCCATCAATTGTGTTTGGAGCTCAAATCTAAATCTCACTGAGGAGCAATATGATACCCTTCTGACCATGCATAACAACTTAGCCAACATGAAGCTTTGACAAACATCAGAAGAACTCAAATACTAGTCCAGAGCATGACAAAAAAGAAACACCTTTGGTGGAGCCATCGGATACTCTTCGGGCAAGAATAATTCAAGCTTGAACACTCCCCCTGACAAATAGACCAATCAAACGTATCAGAGACCAGAATGGAAAGCCCAGACAAAAATAGCACGTTGGTGCATAATTTTGTATTCTATGAAGGAGAACAAGGATGTATTGGTGGAAGCAGACAGACGTGTTAACTGTCGCACTAGATAAAATAAAGCACTTCGGAAATTTCTGCTGTAAATTTAATAGATAAATACAGGGCAATGAAGAAGATTTGAATACTTCAAAAAACAGAGGACGAACCGGATGACTTGTCTGCTAGCCTATTTCAGGACTCATAGGTAGCAAAGTAATGCTAATATTGTAACTATACTCCATGCAAAATGATCGTCTTTCAGAGAAATTGTGAGCAAACAACATCCATCCCACGCTCTACATTTACAGTTGAAACCATGAAATCTTATGTCAACTTGTTCAACTTATTGAGACAGTTGCCTCTTATCCACCAAAATCTCCTTCATTCAGCCCAAGCCACCTATTTATAGCTTTGCACTTTCTAGCCCATGCAACACGCCACAGCTGTCTCCTTCAACAAATTGCACTCTATCTTCACTACTGGCTCTGGCTTTGCACTGGGCTGCACTCTGCGGCATAAATGCCACTGCCAACAAGGATGTTATTGGGTGACGTGTTCATCTTGCAAACATGATGTGGCCCCAATTCCTAACCTTCTGCCAGCAAAGATCATGGCACGGACTGGTGATGGAGGGAAGCAGCACCTGTCTCCAATGTGGGGCAGAGGCATGTAGGCCAAGAAGCAACCTAGCTAATGAAGAAGCCTGCCCGACAGAAAAGCACAGCTTAAAACAGGACAAGGTTATTGTCAAACAAAAAAAAAAGTTCATTGGGAAAGGCACGGGAGGGTTCATAGGATTCGAAGGAGTAAGCGATGAAACAGTGTGTTGGTTTGATGGTTCTGTTTGGCCATGTAGGAGTAAAATTGAGATCAGATGAGCATTGGAGGGACATACTAGAATTTCGAAAATAAATTTTGTTCCTCAAAATACATAGATGAAGAAGTCCTAGCAGAAGTGCAAAGAACCGTAGAAGTCTTGATAAAGCAAAATTTCAGATATTAAACTGATGCAACGAGATCGAGTGGGGTTTGACTAAATATGATGCTTTTGAGTGGTAATGTGGTAGAAACTAAGTCATAACAAACCGTCAATTCTATCAAACCTTTTCAAAGCCAATGAGAAGATCGGCCGTAACGTCATACAGATACTTGATGTGTAATTAAATTAAATACAGAACAGAAGAACAAGGGTAAGGATCCGTCACCTTCATATGGCGACTGTGACGGGCCAAGGATCATGACATTGAAGTAGCGCATGTTCTCCTCAGATGGTGAGGCGCTGATTCCCGGAGCTACAGAAACAACAGAAAAGCCAAAACAGGACCATCAACACGACATCCAGGAAATCGCCATATTAGTCAGGAAGAACTACCAAGAACAGTAAAGGGGACCGATCTTTCCACGCATAGCAGTAGACATAACGAAATAGACGTTATGTGTATCAGTTCTTAAGTAAGAGGAACACATAAATTAGAGGCCTTTTGCCGCTAATCAGAGCGTACTACAACTGAACCCAACAAAGATAAACCTAAAGAGATACATGTCATTAGTAGAAGCAACTCACCGGGCTCGCTGAGCAGCCGATGCGTCTCCTGCCGAAAGCAAACAATCAAAAATCACAAAATTTGTGGGGGGCGCCGAAATTCAAGGCCTCAAGAGGGAAACTCACCTTGATGATGCGTCGGGGAAGATTGCTGTCTGCCATGGGGGAAAGGGGAGGGTGCTCAGGCTAGGGTTTGGCAGTCGTCCGGATCGCGGCGGAGCAGGGGGAGAGGTTTGGGCGGCGCTGGAGAAGTGAATGGTGAATTGTGTTTCTTCTGCACTATAGTCCTTGCTGTTTATGGGTTTTACACGTGCAGGCCAGAAGGAGGACTATTAGTAATTCACAGGTATGACGTGTGGTGAAATTTGTATTTACCAAATTCACTTTGACATTAAGGTCCCGTGGAATACGTGAAGGCGAGATCAATGGAATAGGAAAGGGAAAATACATGAATAGTACTTTGCTAGCCAAAGATTGTAAATAAATAGAGGAAAAATTTCAAGTTAGTGTTTGGATGGGTACCAAAAAACACAAAAAAATTTGAGAAGGTTTATATACATGGGGTAAACAAACAATGCCTAAATTAGGGTATACCAACCAATCAATATTGTATTTCTCTTAATAAAAAGTATGCTAGTCCTAGAACAAATATGAGATGCAGAACCAGCTAGTCAGGTTCTTTGTGGTGGAGCAAACAAACCTCCACTCAGGTTCAAGTATTAGACTTAGCACGGGTGTTGCACCTTTACGGTTATTTATTATTTTAGTATGAGACGATGTCTCCGTCGATAGCTAGGTGCCCGTGCTGACTTTATGAATTTCAAAACCAGTCCGTCCAGTCTTTTAGAGGTACTCATAGGAATAGGGGTTGTGTGCATGTGTTCATAAAAGTAAGTATTCGTGCGTGTTTGTTAGTGTTGTATTTGTATTGTGTTAAAAAAACATATAGTTTTCTCAAAAGAAAAGAAAAGAATATATAGTTGAAACTTTCTCGATAATTTTCCTTTTTGGAAAGATCCACATCCACATTGCTTTGGACGTAACCGCTGCAGTAGTGGGATTTGCATATGTCATTTATAAAATGAGTATGTGTGTGCTATAAGTGTTACTGTGTAATAAAAAAAACCGCTGCATAAGTACTGTAATCCGGCCTTGCGGTCAATGTTGAATTTTATCGTGGCAGTTATAGCATTAATAAATCCGTATTGCATACGTTAGGGTGAAATAATATGGATGTAATTCTATGCCAGCCATTTTCAATGGTATGCTAAATCTTCCACCGCGGTGAATATGGATCTAATTAATTCCTGCCAGCCGTTTTCATCGTCTCCATTAACACCACCCTCCTATTTAAACGCCATCCAGCTCCTTTCACGCCACGGCCACCCCAGTACAACTTGCAAAAAAAAAAACCTAGTTTATATCAGAGAAACACCGAGTTAAAGAAATTTCAGCACCATGAGGACAGACAACCTCGTCCTCTTTGCGGCCGTCGTCTGCATCGTTGCGACTCACGCCACGGCGTTCAACGACGGTGGATGGAAAGTATATACGGACCCAAACATCCCGTTGCTTCAAGATCTCGGCAAGTGGGCGCTTCTTGAGTACAACAGAGAGACAGGCGTGCATCTCGCTTACACCAAAACGGTAGGGGCCGCGCAGCAAAGCGATCCCAAGGCGCTGTACTTTCAGCTCATCATCGACGGATCGGCCCGCGCTGGTGGTGACACCTATTTCAAAGCCGTGGTGGTCTGTCAGGATGGCAACACAGACAAGAGACAGCTTCTCTCCTTCGTTGCAACCAGGCCACCCAAGTAAGGGCTGGTTCGTCGATGGAGGATTGTATTACGCCTGATCAAATTGTTTCCCATTGAATAATGAGTGTTTGAGGTTTTTGACTTTTGAGCATCATAAGGTAGGTGTCTCATATTTGTTATATTTTCTTCTGCCGTCCAACGAAACGCTCATCTCATTCCAAATTAGTCTCGCTAGGCCGTCTAGCTTGCCCACCCTGCCAAATTATTTAGATTTCATGATCTTAAATGGTGCTAATCCAACAATCTCAACACAATATTGGGTTTAAATATAATCTTAAGGTGGTGTTTGGATGCGTTCAGCTTCTAAGAATCTGGATTTTAGGTACAGTTTCTATAATCTGGCTTCTAAAAAAAATGTAGGTGAGGTGTTTGGATCTTCGATTCTTAAAATTTAGAAACATATTTTTAAGATAGTTAATGACGAGCATGTCCTTTCTATATTAGGGAAAACAGTGACAAGCTGTAATTATCCAAAAGCATTCAAATGCAGTGTGTCTTTTGGCAAATAAAATCACCTAAAAGTTGAGTTACGCGGATTCTTAAAATCTCACAATCTGGATTCTAGAATCTGGTGCATAATATGTCATATTTGGATCCCCTATAGCTTTTAAAATCTAGATTCTTAAAATCTGAGAATCCAAACAAACCTTAAAACATGAACACCGTTGTGAGGCATGTTTTATGAAACAGGATGAGTAAGCCCCTACTGCAATTGTAAGGCATGTAAACACGGGGAAGTCGGAGTGCTTTCCTATCTAATATAGGCGAATGCATTCTTGGGACACCGATTTCTGATATTTGAGCGGCCTGCTCAACCATGGTCCATGGGTTAAAAGTGAGTGCTTATAGTGAGTCCTAAATGGACCATCCTTTCCAGATAGTGATGAAAAGTAATACGGGTACTCCACTTTCTCAAGAAGATAGGAGTAGATGTTCATAAGGAATTGTAGCACTACAATCTTTGGGCGCTACAATATAGTATTCTGGTCAGCCAGATTCCAAAACGTTGTATGCGCATTATAATCGTTTATCTAACGGCTCAAATGAATTGCACATTTCAAATGTATAATAGTTAAATGTCCTGAGATGATCCTCGCAAAAAAAAATACAGATATGATACTTAGGCGTAAGAGGCAATGAAACCGGGATTTAAAACGTTTGCCTGGATGGATGGAGTCCAACGCGAACCCCAAACACAATTCTGATAGTGACTGCATCACGTTATGCAATTCTGATGCATAGAAAGCGCAATTCCGAGAGGGGTAAAGAGAGCGAAAAAAAGCAGATGCTCAAAGGGTATTAGACTACCTGGAACGCACAATTAACATAATTTAGAGCATATCTGAGAAGGAAATAGTCCAGCAACAAGATGCCACACTCGTGGTTGCTACCTTGTTCCAATCCATAATTCCAATTCCATTCTTAAGGTTTATAACACAACAGTCTATTAGTAACATGTCAGATTTTAACACTGTTCCCCTCTTTATTTGTCGACTCTTCACGGAAACGCTTATTTTTCTCAAAGGGTTGGGAGATGGAGGTAGATTGCCAAATTACAAGGCCTAGAGCAAATGATCGAAGGAAAAGATCCCTTAAGATACAAAAGGATGGCACTCGTGTATCCTCTTCTTTTTACTAACCAGTGTTCTGCAGACCGGCAGCTATGCCCTTCATGGTGAGGATGAGGGTGTCCTCCAGACCAGGGGCGTACTCGCTGGCAGGGTTCAGCTTTACAAGCTCCGCAGCAGGCTTGCTCGAGTCCATGATCTCCTTGGAAAGGTGCGGGCGCAGGGCAACATGGTAATCTGGGTCACGGATCCGCTTCAGCGTATAGGCTTGGCAGACATTCAGGGTGGTGATGTATGCGTCACGGAGGCGGAGCCGCTGCTTCAGGTAGGGGTCGCCTTCCAGAAGGTCCCTGTGCCCAGCAACCTGAAGTGGAAATTGCACAATTATGTCACTGTAATCTAGAGTTCAGTATCGTAAAATGCTGGGATGGTTGTTGAACGAAGTGCACGAAATGCATAAGTTTACAGACCTGAAGAAGAAGCTTTTGGGTTTCTTCATAGTTGGCCCTCAGCCTCTCACCCAGTGGTCGTAGTTCCTCAGAAACAAGGAGTTTGTCATACAGGGCAGCAATATCAGGGTTACCCTTGGCGAACACCATCTCAACAAGATCGATAGTGACCCTGAAAAACGGCCACTGGTTATACATCTCCTGGAGCATATGGAGGTTCCTGATGTCCTTTTGAAGGGCATGCTTGAATGCGGCTCCAAAGCCTAGCCAGACTGGGAGATGGAAGCGTGTTTGGGTCCAAGCAAAGATCCACGGGATTGCACGGAGTGACTCAATGCCACCGCTTGGCTTTCTTTTGGATGGCCTGCTTCCTATGTTCATCCTGCCATACTCTGTTTCAGGTGTTGCCTGTCAACAAGCATCACAAAGATATTTGGAATGTAAGGATCTGATAAATCATGGTGCTAAGTCAATACTATCAGGTCAAATATGTTGCACAAGTTTTGTCCACTTTATATTTTCTTAATCTGATAGCTGATAAGAAATAAGTACTTACAAGGCGGAAATACTCGACAAAACGTGGTTCTTGGAAGACAATGGACCGATATTCCTTTGTTGCCACAACTGCCATCTCATCAAGAAGGGCTCTCCATTCTGGCTTTGGTGCATTGGGCGGATGCATGCCATGCTCCAGGGTTGCGGCAGTGAAACGCTGCAGTGTCCTAAAGCACAGGTGCTCCTCACCAAAGGACTGCTCAATGACCTCACCTTGAACAGTGACCCGGAGGGATCCGTGGATCGTGTCTGGTGGTTGCGACAAGATGGCAAGGTGAGTTGGCCCACCACCCCTTCCAACAGTTCCACCACGTCCATGGAACATCGTCAACTTCACCCCGAAGTCCTTAGCAACCTTGATGAGATCCTCCTGTGCTTTGTACATTTGCCAAGCTGCTGACAGGCGGCCAGCATCTTTTCCTGAATCTGAATACCCAATCATGACCTCCTGCTTGCCATTGATCCGCTGTCTGTACCAATCTATGGAGAATAGTCTGGCCAATGCAGCCGGTGCAGCCTCAAGATCGGCCAACTTCTCAAACAGTGGGACTACTCTAAGTGGAGTCTTGACATGACATTCACGTTGCAGGAGCTCAACAGCAAGGACATCTGAAGGAGCTGTTGCCATGGATATGATGTACGCTCCAAAATTGTCAGCAGGGAGTTCAGCAATCACATGGAATGTGTCTAGAACGTCGGCAACTTCCTCAGTCTTGGGAAGGTCTGCACCAAACAGGGGACGCTTCCCATTGAGTTCAGACAATAACCATTCCTGGCGGCGTTCCTCAGACCACTCACGGTAAGATCCTATTCCCAGATATGTGGTGATGGCATCAAGTACGTCAGTGTGCCTATCTGATTCTTGCCGAATGTCAAGCCTCACAAGGGAGAGTCCAAAGGTAGAAACTTGACGCAAGAAATCAAGAAGGCTTCCATCAGCAATTATACGGTCACCACAAGCACAAAGTGACCGGTAACATAGCTCCAACGGCTCCAATAGCTGCAAGAGATTGCTTTACAAATTAGAAACTCACTAAGGAAAAGTCATTATTGCAACAACAAAGCCATAGTCCCAAGCAAACAACAAGAGGGAATAAAAGGTGAGGAAGATAAGTTAAAAGGAAGTGAAAGGAAAGGAAACATAAACAAAATTATTATTCTCAATACCAACAACCAACCTGCTCCACATTCGTCAGAGTAGCTTCCTCAGGAATGTCAGAGTGCCCACTGGATAACAGCTCACGTGATCGTTCACGGGTGTTGTACAGTTTATCCCTCACGTCACTTAGAATTACCCGGTACGGCTCATTTGGAGGAACCTTCTTCCAGAACTCTACATGAGTGAAGAATATAAACCAACTGTCAAATCGTATTTTTTAATTGAAAATGGTGTCTATAGCAATCTTTTTTTTTCCTCGAACACGCAGCTGAGTATCATTATATCAAGAAGATGATGTCACTAATATCTACCTATGTAGTGTTTGGCATCCTTCTTAGAAGAGCGGTGCAGCTCATCAGCTCGAGAGCGCAACTCATCATTGCATCGCCACATAGACAACTGCAACCATTTAAAGTTTCATTAAATTCAATTTTCCAACAAATATAAACTAAACTCAGATTACTGAAGTAACAGCATAATATTATTAACAACCTCAAACATGAGATCTTCAATTTGTGAGCAGTATAAGTTTGCTGCCATCATTCTGGCAAGCAAGCAGACGTCCCTGGTAACCTCTGGTGTCACTCTCGGATTTCCTGCATTGAAATTCGCAAAATTAGAATACGAGTATAAAAATATTATATGTAAATGCACAGTTGTGCAAAACAGTGAAGAAAGGGCACGTTTAGCATCTTCAAAATGACAGACAAGCAATAGAGGCAATCGTATAAATATTTCATAACTAACAACCATGACATTAGATTAACACATCAAAGCGCTACTCACCGTCACGATCTCCTCCCATCCAAGAAGAGAACTGAATAAGAGGGGCGTTGTAAGGAACACGCTCATTAATCCCAATGTTCTTCAATGCAGTATCGACACGACGCAAGAACTTTGGTACACCCTTCCATATTGTTTCGTGGAAGTAGCTCATACCAGCACGCATTTCATCTTGTGGAGTAGGCTGCATTCTTCGGATCTCATCAGTTCTAAAGGCAGCTTGGATCTGAAAAAGAACAGTTCAAGTAAGTAAAAAAAGTTAAAAATGATCTCTTTGGTATAATACTTCAAATAATTTGGACTAGAGTATGTTTTTGCATCGACTAAACACGACACATTTGCTATAAGTACCTCTCTCTGGAGAGCCTCATCAAGTTCCTGCTTGTCATCTGGAGTGATGTCTTTTGAGTATAGCTGAACCAAACAGTTCCGTATCCTGAAAACAAAATAGAACGTTGAAATCAAGATTAAAGATTAAGAAAAATCATGTCCACTATGATGCACTGTTTGGTGAACCAACCTCGAGTGTTTCTGGAGCAGCGACCTCCTCACAGACTGTGTTGGATGTGCAGTCAAAACCAAGTCAACAGTCTGGCTTTTGAGAGCATCAAAAACCTCAGCAGGTGACTTCTTGAGGTCAACAACAAGCCTCTTAAGTGTTTCCTCGATGTCAGATTCAGTCATTGCTGAGTTTTCATCAGCAAAGTCTCCCTTTTTGAGCTTGATTCTCCTCCTGTACGCTATCTGGACTTCCTCAGCCAAGTTCGCCAAGTTAAGCATGTGCGAAAAAGATTTGGCAATCACAATAGAGTCCCCAGGATCCAAGCTTGTTATCATCTTCCCGAGTTCATCAAGCTTTTGATGATCATGTTTCGTTTCATACTCAGCAGCGACCTCATAGCACTCTTGAACCTATAGAGCAATAGGAATCAATCTTAGACTGTCCATGACAAACCAAATAAACACTCCAAAACAAATTTACTTCTGAAAGTGTTGCGGCCAAAAATTCAGTGCAGTTGCTTGCCATTTCTGAATAACGCAAGAACATAATCCTGACAGATATGCGCACATCAATGGAGGTTTGCTTTGATAGAAAGACTTCGATATAGGGTTTCCTTGTACAATTTGTTTTTGTTTTGGAAATAGTTTTCATTGTTTGGATGTGGTACTTTCTAGCTCTGTTAGGAGACAGAATGCAAAACTTTTACAAGCTATTTCATATTAGATTGGTGTCAATTCCATATACATCTAGCATCAACATGATGTCAGTCCTGAAAAAGGAAATTCTGTAATCACTAATTAGTTGGTAAATACTATAAAACTTAATTGTTACATCTTAACTCTTGAGATAATTTCTGTTTCAACTGTATTTTGCCATCCAAAAGTACAGAATCAGGTATTCAAATGAGATTCACAAAATTTGTAAGTTCTACTTATTCAACTGGGCTAAGCCAGTTAATAGACCACAAACATGACCAATTAAAAATGACTTCTTTCCACTGATGGAGACATGCAGTCATGTTTAAGAGATCAAAACTTTATTCACATGTGGTTAAGTACACCAGCACTCCATTAACAAAGGGGCCTAATAAATTGGAAAAAAAAATCCCTGGATTAGGCCAAAAGATAACTGAATGGGGAAAGAGGAAAGAGATGGTCAGTCTCCCACCCACTGAGAACAATGAAAAAATTTACACCGAAAACATCATCAATCTAGCACGAGTATCATCAAACCTCAAAAAAATTCCAAAGCTTAATCTAAACTTCTAACTTAAGATCACCAAATCAAGTAGCAATCACCATGTATGTACTCCAACAGTAATCTGAACTCTTAAGTCAACCCCTCTCTATAATACACTCGACCTGCTCTCCACAAAAAAGAAAAAGCACAAAACTATAAATAAAAAGAAAATGAACTAATATCATGCCTTTGACCAAAGATTGATACTCGTAACTCGTTCAGTTCAGTCGCCACAGACACAAAATGGACATAGCTGAAAAAAAGGGTCAAGGATAATAACAGTCACAACTCACAAGTCTCACTACTGAACTAGAGATCTCGGATCAACCAAGACTAGAACTGCATCAAAAAACTCGTAAAAAATAGAGGAGCGCAAGAACGGACGAGGAGGCGAAAGCTATACCAGCTCCCTGAGGTCGTCGCCGTGGAGGTCCTGCAGGATGTCGAGAAAGCGGTCGAGGAGGAGCGCGTCGTACTCTATGAGCTTGTCGTCCTCCGACAGCTTCCCCGGCACCAGCATCCGCAGCTGTGCGTCGATCGACGACAGCCGCTCCACCTTCCCTCCCGGCCCCAGCGGCGCCGCCATCTCTCTGCTTCACACCAACTTAACCCAAATGCCAAGATCACCAAGCACAACCGCACTGGCCACCGATTCTGCTCAAGAATACCGAGTAAGAACCAGGTAGGGAGGAGGAGGGGGCTGAGATTGTGGCAGGAGAGGCGAGGATTCTGGCGGGCACTTTATAGAAGGATGATGATTGATGGCAGTGTCATCAGTCACGGGATACGGTTATTATTGCATTAATTAAATTGCTAATTAAAAAATTGGAACAATCTAGAATCTGGTGATCGCAAGTAGCCCACATGGACGGCCAGGATTTACTATCCGGCGATCACGGAGATGGCGAGCAAGGACTGACTGGCAAATAGCAAAAGCTTCAGTCGGATCTGTGTCCATCGTCCCGGCATCTCTTCTTATCATAACAGTGCTGTAGGAGTTCTTTCAGTTCTTATTTCTTAAGCTGAATTTAAAACATTATACGGAAAATTTTGGTGATCCATCTCACGCAGGAATTGTATTGAATGCGTGGAAATAGGAGCTTGCTTATTTCACTAGAATTATTTTAATTATGATAGGTTGGTAATCTGTAAACCTCGAGGCTATGGAATGATGATCGTGTATTTGAAATGCTGCACACGGGCCTATTTCAAAAGCTGAATTTTTTTCTCTGTTATTGCATAGTAATTCTTTTTTTTACGAAGGAGAGGGGTATATTAATCACACAGCAATGGTTCGTTCTTACAGACTCCACACGACTCACCTCCCTATCTGCAGACCCAGCGGGAGTAGAAAATAAAACTACAGACCCAGACTCAACTAAAGACTTGAGAGGCACATCAAACCTCTTTACCACACACTCTTTATTCCTCAGCAGAACTCTAAATGTTTCATCTGAATTCTTATTGTGTGGTTCGTGGAAAAATCTTGCCTTGCAAATAGGTTAACATTTGAATAAAGTGACTTTCATCTAAAAACCCATGAGTTTCTGTTAAAATCTACCGTCTTGTAATTTTGATTTATCAAGGTCCAAATAAGCAGGATTTAAAAGCTCTTGAAAAGATACTCCAATACGTTGTGCTATACTGTGCTTGTTTCACATCCGAACATAAACGCCGGTCACAATCGATTGCGACCTTGTAATACAGGACGAGACTTTTTGATTGGACCAATTAGAGCCAGAGATGTGCTTAGACCATGGTGCTTATTCCTCACTTTGTTGAGAGGCTCCAGTTTGCGCTGTCCTGCATCCAGACTTTACAAAAGGTTTTCTTTCTATATAAAGAGAAAAGGGAGTAACTTGGTTAACAGCTTCCTCCCTCCATATGGTTCTAGAGAAGAAGAATAATAAAGAGCACACGGGTTGGCCATGAATTTCTCACTTTCTTGGACACTTTTCTCTAGAGGTATCCCATCAAAGACGGTGACATTTATCATGCTTCCTTACAGCACTCATTTCTAATTTTTCTATTTTTTTAAGTTTGATTTCCATGGAAGGAACATAAATGAATGAACAAATTAGTAGTTGGTAATTTGGTATTTGTAGGCAAAATCTGGAAGAATTCCTCTTCTCCATGACAAACGTGTAGAGAAGAGTATTTGTCCCTAGCAGGGGAACAGTGCACCGTTTCTCCGAGAAGTCTGCATCATTTTTCTTCGTTCACGTCGAGTTAGGACCATTTGTCTAATCCACGTCAATGTCTCCAGAATATTTGACGATTAATCTTCTCCTCCTCGGTAAATATTATATAAACCAATTGCCCAAGAGTGGTCTGCATCAGTACATGACCACATGTGACGACCAACAGCATGCGTGCTAACATATTATTTCCATCTGCCCTTTTCTTGGGATTCACGGTTGCGGGAAGTAACAGTTTGACTCAGAAAGTACCAATCCAGTTGAATAAGCGCTAACATCTTTTTTTCCAAAAACTCGATGAAAAATGCAGCAAGGATTTTAAAGAACCGAAAAATACATGTGTCTTGGGGCGTCGATCTAGATTCTTTGATCTGAATGTGCACCATTGATCATGTCAGATATCCAGTTTTTTTTTTCTACGGCCGCCGACTTAGATGTACATAAATTTTAATAAAAAAATACTATGTCCATAAAAACAGAGAAACACAACCCAGGCACAGTTGGCCTATAGAAACTTCCAAGAGTCAACTTCTGTATCGCTATCTTTGGAGATATGAAAAGCAAACACAACATGTAGAAACAGACGTGTAACTTACTGGAAACCGACATTTCTTGTCTTGGACATGGATTCAAGGCTGCCTGTGTTATTTCGGAGCTGCTTCTAGGACACTCGTCCCAAACTGCTATTTTGTGCTTCAGTACTCATCAGTTGTAAGGAGCACAAGACAATTTCACAACAAGTAGCAGACAGACAATATAAGCATTATTGTTAGGAAAATGTTGCTGAACCGTAGAGCCGTCATTCTTCAACCATCTGTCCAATAATTAGCACTAGTGTGACCCGTCAGATGCTTATGGTTTGATAAGCTGATAAGTGCATAGTGATCCCTTAGTTCTTAAGGGCAAAAATGGTCTTCGTTTTCTCTGACAAGTCTGCATCAGTCCAGTCGACCATTATTGAAATGAAGACTTCGCTTCTGCGTGCAGACACAAAATGAAGACAGGTTGGATCTCTGTAATTTCGCCATAAAACTCAAATGGCCGCCTCTATTATTGCTCACGGTTGATTTCGCGCTCAGACTTTGTTGAACATCATTGAAATGCTGCATGAATTTGAGTTACAAAATAGAAGACAAGTTGAGATGACACCGATGTGAGTATTTTAGAATTATTTTTTCATTTTCTTGGTTCTTTCCTCGTCCCGTATGTTTTTTAAGAAGTTACTTTCGAAAAAAAATCCACATGAACATGTTATACATGTTGTAATTATTCAAATAATACAAACTGTATAGTGAAAACTATGTTTGTTTTACAATGGCAAGTAAAAGAGAATACAACTGTGTATGTTTGTGCTTATTTGCAATGCTTGATTCTTTATCATCACAGAACACACAAGCTTCACAAATCCGATTCTCTCTCTCTGAGAGAGAGAGAGAGAGAAATCCAAATGTTGTGCTTAAAATTTCAAGATTGTATTGGTCTGGAGGGTTTAATTTGGATCCTAGACCAGACTTCAGAAAAAAATAAACTAAGCATGTTTTAAGAATTAAATTCATGAAGCAATATGTATCTCGAAAAAGTGGGAACCAGTCATAGATGACTTTGTTGTAAAGCTTTCCTTGATCCATGTTGTTAGCCTTGTGAACCTAATGCAAGATGCTATAATACAATAGGAATCTGTACACCTGATAGTGCAATAAGTACCATGCACAAAATATTCTTAGCATGCGTTTGCTGATCTGTAAGATGCCCATGATAAGATAAGTTGATACGAACATAACCAAGTGGCGAGGCACCACTAATACAATATATGCCGGAATAAATTATGTGCTTAATGAAAAAGAAAAGGGAAATAATATTCTTCTTTCTAGAAGATAACAAGGATGCGCACCTTGCAACCGGTATATGCCACATGTTGAGCAATGCGATGCACGTAGATATGCAAAGATATGAACTGTTATAAGAGTTTTCTTTAGTTTGCTTAAATTATAGGGTGCTTGTGGTGTATAAGGATGTGTTTGGATGGGTGTACGAACTCCATACTGCATCGAATGATCCTGAATGGAAGCCATCGATGTGTTTGCTTGCTTGCATCGAACCAACTCATCCTGCACAGACTCATCCAGATTAGGAGAATATTCCACTGAGATTCCGCACCGTCCCGTGCGGCAAAAAACGTCGCACCACGCCGTGCAGGACGAGTTGTTTGTGATTCGCTCACCGCTTGTGAGAGTTCTCTTATCTTTTTTCTTTCGACTCCTCCAGCTGCCTCTCCCGACTTTCCTGATGGCTCTCCCGGCGGCGGCAGCGACGCCGGCCTCCATGGCCATGCCCTGCGGCAACCGCGAGCACTCGCCCTCGTGCACCTGGCCGAGCTCCACCCCGCGATAGCCTCGCAGGCGCTAGCCGCAGCATCCCTTGCCTCGCAGGCGCAGCAGCTCCTCGTTGCCTCTGCTCTTCGAGATGTGCGTAGCAATAGAAGCAGAGAGGAGTGGTTGCTAATAGATTGACGGAAACGATAAAGAAAAAAAAAGAATGTGCGTGTGTAAAAAAAAATGGATGTATAAGGATAATGTGTGCTGTTGGGTGAGCTCATGGTCCATGGGTCCCATGTGTCAGCAGCAATTAGGCTTAGGGCCTCTTTGGTAGGCCTCGGCTGTGGCGGTGGCTTCTTTAGAAAAGCGACTGTGTTGGCTGTGTCTATGGTTGTGCCCAAAACGTTTGACAAAACGGCTTTTACAGCAGCTTCTTCTTATTTATAGGAACAAATATGTAAGGTAGAGAGCGCGGTTCTGAAAAGAAGCCGGTGAAGCTACCCTTTCGTGGCTTCATGGTTCAGGCTATTTTTAGATAGAGCCTTTTTCTATTTTTAAGGAGAAGCACTTGAAGAAGCACCTTTTTGGTTGACAATCATATGAAGCCGCTAAAGAAGCCGTTGAAAAAGTCCTACCAAAGAGGCCCTTATTTAGTTAGGCATTCGATGTATAATCTGATGCTAGTATTTTATTGACTGTTATATTCAGATTCTCGGAGGTAAAGTTGCCATCTTTGAGAGGAGTGTTACCACATCATACTACATTCCTCCAACCAAACAAATTTTTGCACCATCCTGTACAACTCTATTCAATCAATCAAACAAAAACATGTACCAACTCATGCAAGCAACCAAACACTCTATTTGTATCATCCCATTTAAAATCAACCCATCCACTGAACCATCTCACACAGAATCAAATCGATTCAAACAACCAAACACTAACTAAGAGAACTTGATTTGCGAAAGGAAAGAAAAATGTTACTACAACTCCTAACACGGATCATGTAGTAGGAAGAGAGTCGGTGATATTGAATCACGGCTTATCGTATCAAAATGATAGCTTATGGCGTTAGGTGTCAAACTAGCTTTTCTTTACAATATCGAGGCAATATTGGACTTTTCTTCCCGGATCGAGTTCCATTGCGCGATCAAGGAGTAGCTCCTCGTTGCCTCTGCTCTTCGAGATGTGCGTAGCAATAGAAGCAGAGAGGAGTGGTTGCTAATAGATTGACGGAAACGATAAAGAAAAAAAAAGAATGTGCGTGTGTAAAAAAAAATGGATGTATAAGGATAATGTGTGCTGTTGGGTGAGCTCATGGTCCATGGGTCCCATGTGTCAGCAGCAATTAGGCTTAGGGCCTCTTTGGTAGGCCTCGGCTGTGGCGGTGGCTTCTTTAGAAAAGCGACTGTGTTGGCTGTGTCTATGGTTGTGCCCAAAACGTTTGACAAAACGGCTTTTACAGCAGCTTCTTCTTATTTATAGGAACAAATATGTAAGGTAGAGAGCGCGGTTCTGAAAAGAAGCCGGTGAAGCTACCCTTTCGTGGCTTCATGGTTCAGGCTATTTTTAGATAGAGCCTTTTTCTATTTTTAAGGAGAAGCACTTGAAGAAGCACCTTTTTGGTTGACAATCATATGAAGCCGCTAAAGAAGCCGTTGAAAAAGTCCTACCAAAGAGGCCCTTATTTAGTTAGGCATTCGATGTATAATCTGATGCTAGTATTTTATTGACTGTTATATTCAGATTCTCGGAGGTAAAGTTGCCATCTTTGAGAGGAGTGTTACCACATCATACTACATTCCTCCAACCAAACAAATTTTTGCACCATCCTGTACAACTCTATTCAATCAATCAAACAAAAACATGTACCAACTCATGCAAGCAACCAAACACTCTATTTGTATCATCCCATTTAAAATCAACCCATCCACTGAACCATCTCACACAGAATCAAATCGATTCAAACAACCAAACACTAACTAAGAGAACTTGATTTGCGAAAGGAAAGAAAAATGTTACTACAACTCCTAACACGGATCATGTAGTAGGAAGAGAGTCGGTGATATTGAATCACGGCTTATCGTATCAAAATGATAGCTTATGGCGTTAGGTGTCAAACTAGCTTTTCTTTACAATATCGAGGCAATATTGGACTTTTCTTCCCGGATCGAGTTCCATTGCGCGATCAAGGAGTACTTAATTATTTTGATGGACATTGTTTGCTTGGACGGCGTTGTTGACGTTGAACAAATGAGATGACAAAACTTTTGTTGAAAGTGTTATGGGGCCTCATATTTTGAGGGGAGATAAATTAGCATAAGCGCAATGTTTTTCTTTTTTTTAGAAAGAGAAATATATTTCAATATTCTAGTCTTTGTATAGCAATCACTTGTTGCAACTGAAATTATTACATTATGCAAAGTAACAACCAACTTTATATGAACTACGACAGAAGCATAAATATCGCACTAGTGCACTAGCACAATTTCAAAAGCATACGGAAGTTGATCATTGCTAGACACACAGAGGCAAGCAATTACAAGATACACTGCAAAAAGTTAAAAAAAAAAAGAGAAAAGGTCCACGCGTGTAAGCATCACCAGCGATGAATGATGTACTTTTGTGGAAAATAATCACACATATAGCTATTTTGTATGTGCATAAAGCAAGGGACGATTATTGGTGGCATACTAAATACGTATTGGTGAACTTCATATGAAGATATTCCTTGACGCCTCTTCTATCTGTCAACTCTTTCTGCTTCAAGAATTTAGTTTTTAATAAAAGAACATTAATTTATCTATAAAAGAACCAGGTTGTCGCAGCTGTGTAGTCTGTCCAAACAAAACTTGGAAGTTCATGCCGGGCTACAACTTTCACAGGAAAGAATATCCAAGGCATCTCCGCTCATCAGTCCCCATTGTTGAAACAAGTGCTCATATTCTTCTCGGTGTTGCTGGATATGACTTGAACAACACTCAACTGGTCGCATCAGGGAGGGACACTTTAATAACTCAAATAATTGATGGAGATGTCATTGTATTCATAGCTTATCTCTTTCCGAGAGATAACTTATACATTGAACTAGCTGCTCGAATGAGGCAAAAAGAAAGGTTCTTCCGCTTTGTTTTATCAACTAAATTTCGGTGATACGAACAAAGATGTTCCTATCAATGGAACTTCTGCCTAATTTTGAAAGCTGTCATTGGAACCATTTCATTAATGTCTAGCGTGCCATCTGGGTGCGTGGTGACTGGTACCGAGAGGGAGAGAGAAATGACTCGAGGAAACTGACCCCATCTTCTCTTGATGCTGAGCAGATACATAATATGTATTCGCAATTTGAAATTAAAAAACCCGTTAAAGAATTTTAGCTTTGTGATAGTTATGTTAGAATTTTTTGCTTTCAAAATTTGTGAAGTATGTGCTTTAGAATAACAACAAAATAAATCCCAAAACACTTTAAACTCCTAGTAAAAAATGAGACAGTTGACATGTCTTATAAAACCAAAATGTAAACCGTAAGCGCACTGATCAATTATAGCATTTTCCTTTAAACAATAAGTATTTCAAGGTTTATTGAATCCACTCAAGACTAACATTAACATATAGATGACATAAACAATAAGTAATAGCACTAGCTCTACCCTCAATTTGTAGGTTGTATGGATCGTTTGGTGTAAAGACAGGGTGCGCCAATAGGCGTAGGGAGGACGCTGATCGCGTTTGATAGAGTTGATCTGAAAAGTTATTGAACAGGGAAAAAAAAAGAAATAAAGTTAGTAGCACAAGTTAGCCAAACATCTACTAGGATAGGTTCTGTTGAAAAAATAAGTTAAATAGAAGAGCTCCTAACACATACTTTAAATGGGTCCCTTCGAAACACTACATGCTTCTCCTATGAAACAGTTCGACGCATACGTGTGAAAACATTCAAGTCACACATATTAGAAATATATTCAGATTGTAATCAATTGTAATATATATCGGTTTAAGAGATGAAATAGAATATTGTTGTAATCTTAACTTGTAAGCCATGTTGTGGGCTTTTTTCCAACTATATTATGGAGATTGAACACTTCGCCAAAACTCTGCATCTTTCATCAACACATGCTTAAACCTATTTTCGAATACATAGTTCTTCGCGAACCTCTAGAGCTACATCTAGGCGGCTTCTAAGTACACATTACTGAGTCAATCCTAATCACCATGATAGCACAAGCTCTTGCATGGCAATAAGTATTCATGCAAGTAAAGAGAAGAAACAAGAGCTGGAGGGCATGACCGTCACGAAGTAAAAGCTCATATTTAACAAACTTTAGCGGACAATATAATGCAACGACTTAATTTGATCTGGTCACTATGATAATATTTGATTTAGTTGCCGAAATTAAAGCAGTTACACTCGAAAAAAGAAAAATAAAACAGTGACATGTGAAAAGATGCTAACTTTACTAGGTCTGGACATTTAAGTCAAGCACCGGCCAAACTACCAAAGCTTACGGAGGAGAACTGTTTGCTGTTGGAGTGAATGTTTGTTAGCAACAAATGTTCCGTTCCTTTGTTCGAACTCCAGTTAAAGATGAGTTCCCCCATTTCCTCTGTTGTGGCGCTCTGTATTAGGAATTTCTTTGAACCGGAACTCTCGTTTGGATTGCCCAATTCCACACGTATCATCAATTCTGCCGTGATTCAGGGGCAAAACTGGAAAAGCCGTACAGTTGAGGGGACCCTCAGGGTTTCCTATTCGGTGCTTTCTCCCTCGTGTCCCTGTTCTACCGCCGCCACCCTTTGCTCCGCCTCATCGTCGGCGACCTCACCGCCGGCGAAGGCACTAGCCCTCTTCACACCCAGGTCGCGTCTCCTCTCGAGGAGCCGCCTGAACTCCTCTAGCCCGTCCTCCACTGACATTGGACTGGCTCGGAGCGGAGATCCATCGACCATCGTCCTCTCACCCGTCCGTACTTGGATCGATCTCCTTTTTTTTTTTGAGATAAAAAACCAAGCTTTCCCCGGAGGGATCACTCCAGGGCCCACGAAATGCAGAGGGACAATGGCTCCGGCGACGCGACGCCGGGGTCCCCTAGCCCGACGCACGGCGGCCGGCTCCGGCACCGGAAGCGCTCCAGCGAGGTGATCCTTTACCTCCCTGTATCGAATTGCGGCAGGTTGTTGGCTATAGAAGTGGATAAATCATGCTGTACATTAACTTCATTGTTGTTGTTTAGGTCCACCCTGATGTGAACAAGTCCAATGGCGCAAACCTGCTCGCGTACGACAAGAACAAGTACAAGTCGATGCTCGTTCGGACCTACTCCTCGTTGTGGATGATGGCGGGCTTCGTGTTCTTGATATACATGGGGCACCTCTACATCTGGGCCATGGTTGTGGTTATTCAAATCTTCATGGCCAAGGAGCTCTTCAACCTTCTCAGGAAGGCCAATGAGGACCGGCAGCTTCCGGGTTTTAGGATGCTGAACTGGTGAGGTGGTAGAATGCTGCTGGTTGATCAGCATTGAATCTGTTCTTGTTGAAGGCTTGAGCAAGTTTAAAGTTCTATTTTTGTTTATGCAGGCATTTTTTCTTCACTGCGATGTTGTTCACTTATGGCCGCTTCCTTAGCCGGCAGCTTGTCAATACTGTGACTTCAGATAAGTTGCTTTACAAGCTTGTGAGTGGGCTCATCAAGTACCAGATGTTTATTTGCTACTTTCTCTACATAGCAGGTAAGTGTGACCATTTTTTGTGCGCCCAACCGTAGTCATGACCAATTCAGCATAGCGGAAGTTCAACTTCTGTGCTTATTTGGATAGGCACAATCGCCCCTTCCCCCACCTCC
>LAPY01001109.1:23349-41501 GCA_000970635.1 Eragrostis tef
TCCCCCCCCCCCCCCCCCCCCCCCCCCCCCCCCCCACAACAACACACACACACGGTTAGGTAGATGTGTTAAGGAATCAAACCTAAAGAAATTAGTATTGTGAAATACTCAAGTATATGATAGAATTAGTAAACTTTTAAAAATAATATATGTGTCAAAGAAAAGACGTTCCTTCTTGCATATTGGTTGAGCTCTGAGAATGTTTTCTTGATGTTTGCTGTATATGCTCTTCTGTTGCTTTCGAAACCTTGGTTTTCCCTAGTAATTTGTAATGTTTTTTGGTTTGGGAACTGAGTAACGATGGTTGGGTGATTATTTGTGATGTGACTGTATGATGCAATATATTCATCCATCGCTAGTTTTGATGGTTGAGTGCTTAGGCTGTTATAGAACATAAATCATTAATTGTAAAGTTTGGTAGCAATTTGCATGCTCAGAAGATCAATCCCACATAGACAGGACAAATGCACTCCAATAGAGTTTTAAATATTGCTGGCTTGTTGCAACTGTCTTAATTAGTTTATCATACAGGTTTTGTATGGTTTATTGTCACGTTGAAGAAAAAGGCATACAAGTATCAATTCAGTCAGTATGCATGGACTCACATGATCCTTCTGACGGTATTTGCACAATCATCTTTCACTGTGGCAAACATATTTGATGGAATATTCTGGTAATGTTATCGTAACTTGCAACATGGTCTAATGCTTTTTTAAATGATAATACTTGAAGGGTGAATATGTATGTATCAGCTTAGAAGCGTGAAATGTTCTCTACTATTCCTTATGGTCCTATTAGCAGTTTTCAATCAAATATCTGTTGATGCCTTGATGCAACTTGCAAAGATTAACTGCGAAGTTGTCGGATTGAAAAGTGTTCATTCTTTCAGAAACGCTCTGTTTAAGCCAAGCTATAGTAGAATGATTACAGCGTTCATCATTCAGTATGAGTTCAGAACAATAGTAAAAAAAGTTTATTCTTTTTATATAATTCTTAAACCATGTCATATTGTGAAGTGCCAGCTGAATGTAGCATCAATATAGCTTGCCTGTAGAAAATGCAAAATCTTTTTACCCACTTTGGTATCAGTTTTCTTTTAGAGCCTCGTACCTCTTGATTTTTACTCTTCACCATTTATATTTATTTTATTATGCATAGCATTTGGTGAGCGTGCATCGGGCAAGCTAAAAGAGTAGCATTTGGTGTGTTTAGATTAGGGGTATTACTTGGGCAGACAATTTGTTTGAGATCTGATACAAATCTCCACTCAGTTATATCCTTATTGATGAGTGTAAGGCTGACATGAAGATGATGCTTTTGTAGGTTCCTCCTACCAGCTTCATTAATTGCTATTAATGATGTTGCTGCATATTTCTTTGGATTCTTCTTTGGGAAAACACCCTTGATTAAGCTCTCTCCAAAGAAAACGTGGGAAGGTTTTATAGGTGCATCAGTGACCACCATGCTTTCTGCTTTTGTGGTTAGTAAATACTTACTGGTCTTTGAAACGATTTGCGTGTGTCTTTGCTAACTGAGGGCCATGCAATTGACATATGTAATACATATATGTTCAAATCATTATTTTTGGTGGCCTTCTTTTCTGCACACATTTCCATAATTGCTCTTGGGTATGCCTAATCATCAGCAGAAGAAAAACTTTGAAACTATTTGCGCCTAACCTGTGGTAAGAATCTTTTCTTAGCAAGGGATGAGCCAAAATAATGACATTAATTATTTGGTCTGCTACTTTGCAATTCTAATTTCCAGGCTGAAGGTAGTTCACAAAAAAAAATGTAAGCTTGAGAGTCTACAAAATATAAGCCATGTGTTTGGAAAAGCAATTATTGATCATTTTATGAAATGAATCTGATGGTCGGGAGTTTGTTTGATTGGCGACTGGAATTTTGCTACAAAAGTTTAACATCACCAACATATTTTCATTTTCATTCACCATAGACTGGCAAAACCTTTGGCAACAAAATGGACTGAAGAGCCAATAATTATGGAATCTTACAAAATTTTAGTAATGAACCAAATGGATGTCAGATCTGATTGTAGTACCAAAATGAACGCCCAAAGATGGACTGTGATTAGGGTGAGAAAGTTACTGCTTGTCAACTGAACAGAGCAGCTTGGTAGTAAATTAGTGGGGAGGTGAACCTTGTCCCAAAGCTTCACATCTTATTTTTTAGGGTGAGAAAATAATTTTTAATCATGGGCAGAAGATATTTATTAACATCTCTGCATTTTATTGTCACTTAAAGTATTATAGAATGTTTGTTTCATACAGTTTAGTGATTTCCTATTTGCTTGGATTTCTTAGATTCAGCTTTTTAAATGGTTCATAGTTGAATCTAATATGAGTACATTTATTCTGTTCAACAGTTAGCTAATTTCATGGGCCATTTCCAGTGGCTAACATGTCCCAGAAAGGTATAACTCTGTTTTTCATCAAGGAAGGCCAATTTAAATTTGTTTTGAATGCATTGCCACTGGGGTTTATTATTTTGTCACTCGACCTACAGGATTTGTCAACTGGATGGCTTCATTGTGACCCGGGTCCCATGTTCATGCCAGAAAGCTACGATTTACCAGGATGGATACCACAATGGGTGAGCATGCAACTTGAGCCTAAATAAAATACTTGGATTGATTATAGTTAACATTTCATCTCTTCTAACCAGCGTTCCAATTGTTTTATTTATATATTACAGTTTTCCTGGCGACAAGTTGCAATTATGCCTGTTCAGTGGCATGCCTTGGCTCTTGGCTTGTTTGCTTCAATAATAGCACCATTTGGTGGCTTTTTTGCAAGTGGCTTCAAGAGGGCGTTTAAATTTAAGGTGCTTATTATGTTTGGGATTACATGTTGACAAAATACTTTATTCTTGTAAGGTTATTCTGATTTCTGTGCATATTTTTCAGGATTTTGGGGACAGCATACCTGGCCACGGTGGATTTACAGACAGGATGGACTGCCAAGTATGCACTTCGAACTTTAACTTGTTTCTAAAGTGTACGCATTTACTTGTTGTGAATTCAGATGGGTTAAATCTTTGTATGTACCTGCTTGTGTGCTTCTAATGTAATCTCTGCTTCATGTTTCTCCTTGAATCGATTGATTCAAAGAGAATGCTTGTATGTTTAGTATATTTGGTTTATTTATTATTGTAACAAATCTGATTTTGTATTGTTGGGAAGTTCGGGTCGCTGCCAGTCTTCCTGACCTTTAGTCACATCTTCTTTTTTCTGCTTATTTTAATTATGATGTGCTCCAATTTAAATAACACAGTTCAGACTTCAACTGCGTTTTCTGTTGTATATGTTTTGTAATGTGAAAGATCATAGTTTACAATATCAGAGCATTTTTCTTTTGGCTCTCCATTGATTTTTTTTGTTAACCATATGCTGAAAATTTTCATTAATGTCTTTCAGATGGTCATGGCCGTCTTTGCGTACATATATTATCAATCATTTGTGATGGTGCAAGACTTATCCGTTGAGACAATGTTGGAGCAGGTACATTGGATTTACCATGCTTGGTACACTAACTCCAGTTTTGCGCTATAAAGGAATCTAACTGTTAACACCGCATACCTCTTATGCAGGTACTAAGGAGTCTCACTTATGAGGAGCAGCATGATCTATATGAACAGCTTGGCAAGTTACTAGCGAGAAGGAACTAATGCTAACAGAAACCTCTTGTATGCACCATATCCAAAAGGATGATGGACTGTTTTTTCAGGTTGTGATTTAGTTAATTGTACAGCCCTAACAACGGAATGATTGTATGTTTTGAATTATACAGCTCTCGTGTTCTTCAGAGATTTTCAGTTGTTGCTTTGTGGTGTTATTTTGTTGCTGACCCAAAAACAGCTACGTTGTTTGTATAAAAGATGATGTTGACCCAGTTAATAAATCCTTGTTTGAAAGAATGTCCTGAAGCTGGGATGCTGTACTCTTTGCTGGTAATTGGTTTGCCTAGGTTGATCTCGACTAAGCCTTTAACTATATCTGCTTCAGTCATAAGTATCCTGAAACAGTTCGCATTCTGTTTCGACATATTTGTGTCAGTCAACTATTGCGAGTAACTTAATCAAACTATGATTTTAGCTCTCTTTTTTTTTGCCAGGAAAGGGCTATTTCGTTTGCATACAGTAGGGCAAACAAATTATGTTATAGACAAATATATCACGATAGTTCCTGCTGGTATTTATGTTTGTAGATAATGAAAAAAATAAGAGTAGTTATTGAAACTGAAATTCTTATATAAGTATCACTGAACTAAAAGAAATACAACAGCACTTAATGGGGCCAAATCACAAAAGACCAATATATATTTCTCTCTATAGGCAAGATTGTAAACACCCGGCCAGACACAAAATGGGGCCAGATAAAACAAAGACCAGCTTTTATTTCTTTTTACAGGCAAGCATTTAAAAGCCTGGCAAGACACAAATTAAATAACTGCTGTACAACACTAACAATTCAACACCCAGGAAGCAGATCAGACAATCGTCATCAAATGTGCCTATTCAGAACAGACAGCTGCCCAGAGTCTTCATTCAACACCCAGGAAAAAGATCAGACAATCGTCATAAAATGTGCCTATTCAGAACAGACAACTGCCCAGAGTCTCCATTAAACAAGTAAACCTCCAGCGGGGAATATGACGATGAGAATGGTGATGACGAAAACCTCGTTGAGGGTTGTAAAATTCTGCTTTCTGATTTCTGTGCATATTTTTCAGGATTTTGGGGACAGCATACCTGGCCACGGTGGATTTACAGACAGGATGGACTGCCAAGTATGCACTTCGAACTTTAACTTGTTTCTAAAGTGTACGCATTTACTTGTTGTGAATTCAGATGGGTTAAATCTTTGTATGTACCTGCTTGTGTGCTTCTAATGTAATCTCTGCTTCATGTTTCTCCTTGAATCGATTGATTCAAAGAGAATGCTTGTATGTTTAGTATATTTGGTTTATTTATTATTGTAACAAATCTGATTTTGTATTGTTGGGAAGTTCGGGTCGCTGCCAGTCTTCCTGACCTTTAGTCACATCTTCTTTTTTCTGCTTATTTTAATTATGATGTGCTCCAATTTAAATAACACAGTTCAGACTTCAACTGCGTTTTCTGTTGTATATGTTTTGTAATGTGAAAGATCATAGTTTACAATATCAGAGCATTTTTCTTTTGGCTCTCCATTGATTTTTTTTGTTAACCATATGCTGAAAATTTTCATTAATGTCTTTCAGATGGTCATGGCCGTCTTTGCGTACATATATTATCAATCATTTGTGATGGTGCAAGACTTATCCGTTGAGACAATGTTGGAGCAGGTACATTGGATTTACCATGCTTGGTACACTAACTCCAGTTTTGCGCTATAAAGGAATCTAACTGTTAACACCGCATACCTCTTATGCAGGTACTAAGGAGTCTCACTTATGAGGAGCAGCATGATCTATATGAACAGCTTGGCAAGTTACTAGCGAGAAGGAACTAATGCTAACAGAAACCTCTTGTATGCACCATATCCAAAAGGATGATGGACTGTTTTTTCAGGTTGTGATTTAGTTAATTGTACAGCCCTAACAACGGAATGATTGTATGTTTTGAATTATACAGCTCTCGTGTTCTTCAGAGATTTTCAGTTGTTGCTTTGTGGTGTTATTTTGTTGCTGACCCAAAAACAGCTACGTTGTTTGTATAAAAGATGATGTTGACCCAGTTAATAAATCCTTGTTTGAAAGAATGTCCTGAAGCTGGGATGCTGTACTCTTTGCTGGTAATTGGTTTGCCTAGGTTGATCTCGACTAAGCCTTTAACTATATCTGCTTCAGTCATAAGTATCCTGAAACAGTTCGCATTCTGTTTCGACATATTTGTGTCAGTCAACTATTGCGAGTAACTTAATCAAACTATGATTTTAGCTCTCTTTTTTTTTGCCAGGAAAGGGCTATTTCGTTTGCATACAGTAGGGCAAACAAATTATGTTATAGACAAATATATCACGATAGTTCCTGCTGGTATTTATGTTTGTAGATAATGAAAAAAATAAGAGTAGTTATTGAAACTGAAATTCTTATATAAGTATCACTGAACTAAAAGAAATACAACAGCACTTAATGGGGCCAAATCACAAAAGACCAATATATATTTCTCTCTATAGGCAAGATTGTAAACACCCGGCCAGACACAAAATGGGGCCAGATAAAACAAAGACCAGCTTTTATTTCTTTTTACAGGCAAGCATTTAAAAGCCTGGCAAGACACAAATTAAATAACTGCTGTACAACACTAACAATTCAACACCCAGGAAGCAGATCAGACAATCGTCATCAAATGTGCCTATTCAGAACAGACAGCTGCCCAGAGTCTTCATTCAACACCCAGGAAAAAGATCAGACAATCGTCATAAAATGTGCCTATTCAGAACAGACAACTGCCCAGAGTCTCCATTAAACAAGTAAACCTCCAGCGGGGAATATGACGATGAGAATGGTGATGACGAAAACCTCGTTGAGGGTTGTAAAATTCTGCTTCCTTTGGGGCATGGAATGGTTAGGAGTCTTGATCCAGTTCGCATCTGCCAAACCTGACCACGAGGGCAGAAAACTTTTTTACAAGACTACTCCACCTGAAAGCAAAACCTTTCAACACAGCTTGTTTATCACTCTTGGAAGAAACATGTTATTTACTTCCAAATTCTTTTATATGATTAAATGACTACCAGAATATTATTGTGCATCGGAAAGCTATTATGCCATTTTCTAAACAAGAAATCAGCAATGTTGCAAGCATGAGAAGTACCTCTATTATTCCTTTCCGTGGAGCATGGATTGCCAGACATAAGCAGTAGTCACTCTTTGTATGTTCCATGGGCATTGAGCTTGAAGCCTTGCCTTTATTCAGAAGCATCTCCACAAATAGACATGACGCATCACGATACCCCTAAAAGATTGTTATGTTAAAAATCAAATGATAAAACCACTCAATGTACAATTGTGAGAGTAGGATTGTGACACTTTCTGTGCCCTAGAAATTCTAGTTATTTAGACACAAGACAAAACGAGTATAAGTGAAAATGTAACTTCTAGAGCACTTAAGCTTTATTGCAAACCTGGAGATGTACGACATACAGTTACAATAACATTGTGTTGTGCCATGCCACATAGTGGTAAAGGTGGCATGACCAGAGGATTGCACAAGCCTACCCTAAACTAGTACTCTCACAATAGCCATAGAGTGTACCCATCACAGACTTATGATCCATGCATGACACATGACAGCAGCAGTACAGAATGTATTCTATTTGCATCCTTTTGATCCTGCCACGATTTACAACTATCATATGACAGTGCAAACCAACAACCTAAAGAAACTGATGGCAGCATGTCTAAAGCATGGCAAAGTGTTCTAATATACCTCGTATAATCCTTAACCTCTTTGACTTTTAGAAGTTATATATTATTCAATAGTTCATATTTCTTGTAGTTTAAGTTGAAACTCCCAGGTGATTTACCTTCCATAACCGTACAGCCACAAGGGCACGAGTGTCCAGCAGCAGAATCCGCCCAAGAGAATCAGTTATGGCAAATCTTTTAAGCAAGTGAGAGGTGATGCTGCAGAATATACAATCATGAGGAACAAATTCAGTATGTGCAGAAGATAATGATATTTAACTATTATAAGCATTACTTTTTGCGAAGGATTGAGGCTTCGGTCGTGACTTCTTAGGTGGTGATGGTTCACTCCGCCATAAAATTTTGGACAACGATGATATCGTTGAAAATGTTGCAGCTACACCTTTGGACAAAATTGCTCCAACAAGTGATCTGCTTCTATCTTCTGATAGCCTGCAGAGATACCCAGGTGTTAGAAGTAACAAAACTGCAACATCACTCTTCCAATTTTTCTTCTGTCAACATCTCGAGCAGATGGACATTAAATTGAATTGATTTAAATTCAAATATGAATGTAAAACATCATGGATAATTTTCGATATCAATAGAATTTGAACTGGAAAAAATGCACATGAACTAAAATTTTGATGCAGGGGACATGCACAACAAGGGGCAAAACAAAAATATCAGAATTCCTGATGGAACTAATGATATATACAATAGATGTGTTTTTCATTATCACCCCAACCAGAAACGCACAAGCCAACGCATAGTGGAACTCACCTATATGCTGAAACCACAGCATCCTCTCCAACTGTGATGGCACAGTAGTGGCGCTGACTTGACTGCCCAGCAATAGAAAAGTAGCTGAATTCAATGTGATCGTAGCTTCAGAAAATCTCCATGGTAGGTGATTTCTTAAACAAACAAGGGATAGGGAAAATAAAAGATAACACTAAAGAATATCGAGTCCCCTTTTAAATAACAGTAACATCTAACACAAGTAGAAGAATCATAAACAAGTAAGTCACCTGAAGTTCTAATAAGGGAGGAGGCATCAAACCAACAACCACGGCATCAGCGCAAGAACCAAACTTGCTTATATTCCAGATCTGAAAGGGTATTTTCCCAAAGGAACCCTCATCATCAGCATCTTCCTCTTCAAATTTATCTTTCCAAAGCCGTGATTTTACATCTTGAAATGATTTTTGAAGTATTCTCTGCAAGCAACCAAGCAATTAATCATAAATATTGAACATGCACAGACAACCTCAGCACAATTATGATTTATTGAGCACTGAAATATAGTATGATAAAGGAGGAATTCACACAGACCTGAAGGTCAGCACCATCAAGGCGTCCAATAACACCAGGAAAAACTACAGAAAGTTCGTCTGAACCTGAATCTTCCCAAGCATGCTCCTTCCTCTCACGAAAGTTGAGTTTCAATATCTTTGCAGGATATATACTCTGAAATTAAGCAAGGGTGGCAACTATTAGCAGTGAGGCAAACCAAAAGTTATGTGCATGTCTGCTTGAAGTTAGTATACATCATAATAAAAATGGGAGCAGAAGCAATCTGCGGCCCTTTTGGAACACACGATTCTGATGCATATGAATTGAGAAATGCAGGAATTCAAAGAGCAAACAAAAAGGAAAATTTCCATGAGGTCCAACCTCATGTAAGTTTCCCTCCAAGATTCCTGTGGATTCATGCATTCCATAGGATTTTATAAGAGTTTTAGTATAAACTACACTTTAGTATGAACTTTTGATTAGAATTCTACAAACAAACACTCTAGGCTTCTTTTGCATATTTACAATATAATAACTTTAACTTTACGAATAACAATGGAACTAAGAAGCATCAATGTGAGCATAAGGTATTCAAAGAAAGTCAATTTCCATGAAAAAAAAATCCTATCTTTTCAGTCTACAACCCATCTTCAGAAGCTAATGTCAAAATTTCAAAGTTTTCAGCCAATTGATTACATCTTAAGTGATCCAAGTAAGAGCATAGGTCCTGGGAAGCAATTCCCATAAACCTGGTCATAACAATAGCAATGACAATCCAAATCTTCTCCGAAAAAGTACAACACTACAGATGGATTATATAAGCGACCTGCTTGTGGAGTAGATCGCCAGCGATCGAGTAGAACAGGAGCCACCCGGCATCAGTACCCACCGCCACAGCCACCCCCTCCTCCCCCTCGCCGCCGTCTTCCCCGCCGAGGGGGACCCATTCCACGGCAGAAATCCGGCCCTCGTCGATTTTAGTAGTATAGTAGTATAAACCACACCTTAGTATGAACTTCTGATTAGAATTCTACAAACAAACACTCTAAGCTTCTTTTGCATATATACAATATAATAACTTTACAAATAACAAAGGAACTAAGAAGCATCAATGTGAGCATATGGTATTCAAAGAAAGTCAATTTCCATTGAAAAAAAATGTATCTTTGCAATTACAACCCATCTTCAGAAGCTATTGCCAAAATTTCAAATGTTTCAGCCATATGATTACATCTTTAGTGATCCAAGTAACAATAGCAATGATAATCCAACCAAATTCTCTGAAAAAGTACAACACTACAAAGATATTGACAGATGGATCAAAAAAGAGACCTGCTTGTGGAGTAGATCGCCGACGACTGAGTAGAACAGGAGCCACCCGGCATCAGTACCCACCGCCACAGCCACCCCCTCCTCCCCCTCGCCGCCGTCTTCCCCGCCGAGGGGGACCCATTCCACGGCAGAAATCCGGCCCTCGTCAGGCCCCAGAGCAGGCTTCACAGTGACCCCTGCGCCTCCTCCGACAGGGACGACTACGAGCACGGACCGCGCCGCGCTGGCCACGGCAAGGGCGCGCGCGCGGGGCCCGAGCGAGGTGAGCACGGCGGAATCGTCCAGCCACCCTTCCCGCTCGCCGGCGCCCGCAGCGGCAAGGTCCGCCGAAGCGGACGCGAGGAGGGCTACCTCCGTCAGGTGGTGGCCCCGCGGCGCCATGGGGTACTGGAGGAGGGAAGCGGGAGGAGATCTGAGAACCGTGTGCGATCACGGGAGGGAGCCGAACGAGACGGTCGCTTTACAGATACACCCTTTTCTTTCTCAGATTGCGGTTAAGGCCTTCTTTGGATTATTTTTTTGTTAATTTTTTTTTCGAGAACGATTTCATTAAGAAGGAGAGAAGCAAGATTCAATAATACAAGGCCTGCAAAAAAGCAAAATAAAGCAGCCCAAAAAGACGCAAAAACTAAGACGACCACAAGTAAGCCGGAGCGTAGCCCAGCAAAAGAGGCTAAACAAGCACGTAGAACCCTAAAACCTAGGCACTAGGAGCTTCTGAAGCTTAAAAAACTTCGTAGAAGATGCCCACAGTTGTGCCTCCTCTATGATCTCCTGAGCCAGCGTGACCGGCTGCAGAGCTTGGAATTCATGTACCATCTTGTTGCGCTTCCTCCAAAGCCTCCATGCGACCAAAATAGTAAGAGTGTCATACTCTGGACGTAATTCCTTGGGTACTCTATTCCGCGACCTAAGCCACCACTCAACAAACAGGGGTTCATTAATGGCCGAGGCCAGGTGGTGTAGCCCCAGGCGTCGAAGGAACCTGAACTAAGTTTCTCTGCTATGGACACAGTACAACAGCAGATGGTCCAGTGTTTCCGGTTTTTGCGCACAAAGTGCACAAATGTCATCGTTTTCTGTTAAATTTAATCATTTTATGTAAAATTCTGGTGAGATACCAGTAAAATTACTGTTTTTAAAAAGGATGCACTCGAATATTTGGTTGGAGGAAGATTCTTTATATTTTATTACAAAATTCCTATGTGATTCGTGTGAAGTTCCCGCGCTCCAAAGGGTTTAGGGTGTTTTCTGGCTGATCCAATTGCTTCAATTTGTTTTTTCCACACCTTTTTTGTCTCAAACGAAATAAAAATTGTGCAGTATTTTTTTAGTTGAGATCATGCAATTTAGGTTGTGCGGGCACATATAGTTAGTGTTTATCAAGAAACTGTGACTTATATCATATAAGATGACGAGCGAGTCAAAATGCATGATAATGTTTAGGTGAATTTATTTATACGGTCATGGTTTGTGTGGAAAATAACCAATTTTGATTCAGAACGGAAGAAGCTTGAAGCTTGTTTGGAGCAGATGCGACTGCAGCCAAGGTAAGTACAGTGAGGGGGGACAGTAAAGAACGGTAGAAACAGAGTACCTCAAATGAATGCGATAGATTCGAGCACGCCATGACTATAAAGACAAAGAATGTTCCTCGCAAAAAAAAAAAGACAAAGAATGTAAGCATAATGGGTGTATCACCTCCCATCCAAAAATTACCCTATTGTTAAAGCGAGCTATACATACATTCAGCTCTAAATGTACTTGGATCCTTCAAAGAGCAATTGGCAGTAACGTAGTTCATAGAGATCGTAACACTCATGCGGCTGAAGATATGGATGACAAGGTGCTCAATTAGACGCAGCAAACAATATATATGGTACACCTGGCAACGCAGAGATAAATAGTGTACGCAACACAGCACCCTGATAATGCCAAATCGCCAGCTCAAGCAACATGATGAAATAACAAACTCGAAAGTTCGTCTGGTCCATCCCTTGCAACGTTTCAAACCAGAAAGTGTGTGTCCAAAGGAAGGCTCAAAAACACCTTCCGCTTCATATAATTATGTAAATATTCTGTCAGTGTGTTACATCATGAAATGTACAATAACATTATCTTGAGATAAATATACTAGATTACTCAGAAAAATTATTTGCATATAAATAAAAGTGCAAAGCCAAAAAAGGTAAAACGAAACTTCGCATAGCTATGTGCCTCTTGATAACTTATGAAACTAAAGCAGAGCATAATTATTTTGCCGAGCATGATCTCGAAGCAATGATCTTCTCATAAATTTAAAGCAGGCCCTGTGTACAGGTCCCTTCTGATGACAAAGCTGTCCCTGGGATGGTACTCTTCCAGCCATACAAAATCAGATCCCTTTGTTCGGTTCAATAAAATACCTGGATAAAATAGAGGAAAGGGCAAGTATCAGTATACACAACACAATTACTAAACCAAAAGGGTGGTATGCTCATCCAAATAGGATGTGTAACTGACCCGATGGGTCTGATTTGGGGCATCTCCTGAAGTAGGAGCAGTGCCTCCCGTCTTCTGAAGAGTAAGGAGGTGTTAAGATGTCCAGGATGGCGCAGGGAGTGATGGCTTTGAAGGCGTGTACGTTCCCACCTTCTTCCGGATGAAGAACCATCGCGCCACAGGGTGCAGACATTTCACCGTCTTTTACTACCTTAGCTGGTCTTACTGTATTTATACAAAGAAGGGTGTAATCAATCGATAGAATGCATATAGAGGGAAGCACTGCAGGCGATACCATATCTGAAAACACTGTTATAACAGATTGCATATATAAGGCAGGTTTAGCATCCATACAAATTCCGGCACTATATCAAGACCATGATATTGATACGTGTATAAACATCGAGAAAAAGGTAAAACTGATTTCGGATAAAGGTTCAGCATAAGAAAAGATGTTTTTTAACAAATAAAATTAGTTAGGCTAGACAGAACTGGGTGCATATATGAAACTTAGGCACCCTATTTCAATTTGCAGATGACTCTAGGGGGAAAAAAGAATCTTACCTTTAGATAAATTAAAAGGTTCAGCTGCATCAATCCAGTCATACGATTTGACATGCACCGTACCATATAAAAGCTTGCTGAGTACAGTCATGCCAGGATGGTTGTGGAGAGGAATGATGGATGATGCTGGTATGCAAAATATACCAATCTGCACGAACAATGTGAAGTACACTTAATATAAGCATTGGATGCACACAAGAACAAAGAATTTTTTTGTGTAGTCCTGTGGGGGGAAGAATTAAGGAGGACTGACAAACAATTCTTCAATGCTGTAATTTTGTATGCACAAACAAACGTATGACTGTAAAGTTGTTAACGGGACTTACAGAGAAGCTCTTGCACTCATATATATGACGATATCTAATTGCTGGGCTTGAATGGAACACTCTTTTCCTATTCAAGGCTCGTGGATTTCTCCAAAAACGTACAGCTTGAGCTTCACACTCAAGGCCAACATCAGAAGGCGTGATCATATCTGCTGTGAAGTTTGAACTAAATCAGACCTTGATCATAAAGTGACAAATTATAATGGAGAAACAAAAGTACAAAGACACTGATTTCCATCACATATCTGTAAGGCTTAATATTGGATCACTCAATGGCTTGCAGTAATTCATATGGGATGCTGTCGAGGGCGTCTTAAGGTACCCAAATGAAAACATTAAGGTGAAAAGAGTTATGAAGTTATGATTACAGCAATACACAAAAAGAGTGAAACAGGTGGAACATCAGAGCATCCCATCTGATAATACTGCTTTAAAATGCTGGTTATGTATCCATGCAACAGCGTAGCAACACACCCCACAACAACTATATAATCTAATTTGTTGTAGCACCTTAGTATGAAATCATATTCCGTTCATACACACAGAAAAATAGATTCACACTCAAGTCCAACATCAGAAGGCGTGATCATATCTGGTATGAACTAAATCAGACCTTAACCATAGAGTGACAAATTATAATTGAGAAACAAAAGTACAAAGACACTGATTTCCCTCACGTATCTGTAAGGCTTAATATCGGATCGTTTAATGGCTTGCAGTAATTCATATGGGATGCTGTCGAGGGCGTCTTAAGGTACCCAAATGAAAACATTAAGGTGAAAAGAGTTATGAAGTTATGATTACAGCAATACACAAAAAGAGTGAAACAGGTGGAACATCAGAGCATCCCATCTGATAATACTGCTTTAAAATGCTGGTTATGTATCCATGCAACAGCGTAGCAACACACCCCACAACAACTATATAATCTAATTTGTTGTAGCACCTTAGTATGAAATCATATTCCGTTCATACACACAGAAAAATAGCTTGATGAAGATTAGTATTGTGCCCATGCATATCGATGTTCCTAAGATTTTGTCACAACAATAAAAGATAGAAGTTCATACCTAATACAGTGTGGACATTATCAACAGCTTCAGCAGATAGTGGCCCTTTTTCAGAAAATGATACTTTGCAGACCTCATATAGCTTCTGGATTGCAGCCATAGTAGTGGAAGGCATTATAAGTTACAAAATATATACAGCTTCAGCAGAAGTTTCGACGCCAGCCGGTCTCTTAGCTTGTCTAGAGAAAGAAAGGAAATGTTTATTATACAGCCATGCAGCACAGTAGGACGTTACTTCGATATCAAATCGACCCAACTAAGTTTACATGTTCTTCAAAGAAGGCATTTGTACTATATGTCCAGATGGTGAGCACCAATTAGTGATAAATCTTCTATTACTAGGTTAATCAAAATTCAGAAATACGAGAACCAACACAGAAACATCCAGTTGTTGTTGTATCAAGCATCAGAGAAAAGGTGCCCAATTTGCACGAATGCACCTGCTCGTAATCTGATTCAACTTTGAATCACACCGTGTAATACAGGCAAAATGGTCATTAACATCTTCAGCCTTTTTAGTTTTTACACAATATTTAATGTTTGTAAACAACTTTGTCCTATACCTGCGAATTTTGTTGCATCCTAAAGACAACAACCTCGCAAAAGGCCACCAGGAAAGAAACAAACTGAAAAAGAAGACATTTTTGCACACTCGAGTCCGAAGGGAACACACAGATTTAAGCAGCGAATCTGACTAGGTCATCCCAGGGCCATCGATCGGGGTGGCGGAATCATGCATCAATAACCGATTAGAGGGCGAAAGAGCAGGAGACTGAACAAGGAACATAAGGAGGAGGACAGGGGATGCATCATACCACGGGTTCTTGGAAGGGGGCGGTGCCAGAGGAGGAGGCGGAGGAGGAGGGTCCCCAGCTCGCGAGCTCCAATGGCGACCCCCCATCTTGTACTTTGATGCTCGGCCGGTTGGCGAGCGAAAGGGACAGCTCGAACGGCGACGTACGGTGTTGGGAACGTTTCCGCTTCCTTCTGACTGACAGAGACGAAGCACTATGTATTTGTTACTACCTTTCCTCATTTTTTTTTGGGTTTCAGTGTGTTTTTGAGAGTTTCAGGGCAAATGCTCCCGTCTCATTGCATTGCAACGGACAGATAAACTGTTTCACACCGAC
Source organism: Eragrostis tef (assembly GCA_000970635.1). NCBI lineage: Eukaryota > Viridiplantae > Streptophyta > Magnoliopsida > Poales > Poaceae > Eragrostis > Eragrostis tef. The sequence goes on from LAPY01001109.1 coordinate 38,960, forward strand.
TTATTAGTAGTTAGTACAGCACCATGCCCCAGTCTGGAGGAGGAAGAAACAGCTCGCGCGTCCTGAAACAGAACACTAACAAGGCATTACGGTATCACCTAGTAGTACTAAAACATACCTCAAAGAGAACCACACTTGGGTTACTTCAGAAAGTGCACGTTGATAAGGTTTTGCAAATCAAAATGCAGATGAACTCCCTGATCATTTTTTTGTTTTATTTCACTCTCGTGCTTTCAGAATTGTCATCCCCTGCTTTACCGCATCGCCTAGCAGAGTCCCGCCTCTTATGGTCAGAAATGCCGTCCGTGCACACTTTTTTTTTTGGACAAGTTGTGAAGGTTCCTTGAGCTATGAGCTATGCCACTTTTAAGGCTCAAAACATGCAATCTCTTTGATCGAGACATGCAAATAAAATCACACATTGTTCTCGTTTTGCCCACAGCAACTTTTGTTGGTGAGAAGCTGATGACGAATCTTCCATGATTTTGGTGAAGTGTAGTAGCCGCACTATAAAGCTCCTCACCTAAAAGATGAAATTATGCAATTGTCAAATTACTTGTTTGGAATGGGCTTGTGACATTTGATCTGCTTAACTTGATCTTCACAGAAAGTGTAACCGAAGGAAACATCATTTTCCAAGAAAGTCCAAACGAAAGTTCTGCAGTCTCCACTCACCGTCACTTTCGTATTTTCTCTATGGAACTTGTATTACGTTCTAGATCATACTACATGTTGGAAATTTAGTGTCGCACTTTAATAGTACAAGTTTTAAGGTGAAATAGCAAACGAATAGAATTTGATCCAAATAAGCAAGGTATCTGAAGCTTCATGTGGTTAAACACAAGAAATCCGTTTTGATCCTAGCTTCATGTGGAACTTTAGTCCCTTCTGTTGCGAATTAAAACGGATTTCTTGTGTTTATGAATACTATGACAAGCAAATATATTTGGAAGAGGCAAGTCAATGTACTGCACCTCCTATCTGTGGGCTTTATTTTTTTCGTGTGCTTCACATACAATACCTACTTTTTTCGCTGCCATATAGATGTGCTCTCCACGACCTTTCTTGATTGGAAGAAGTGAGAGAATAAACACTTGCAATCTGTTGATCCTGCGGACATTCAGTACCCCGTTTAATCTCCAAGAAATAAAGTGCAGTTTAGGCTTTGGAGGCAGAGGGAATGTGAATATGTCGAGCTGAGGTTCTTATTGCTGAAACCAAGAATGCATTCTCTCGCTCGAGTCTTGATGTACTACGAGTACGATGTAGGCTCCAGAAAGTCAGGACCGGCATGGCGAATGACAGAATGAACTAGAGCACTCAAATCTTTGCACCAAGCCTTGTTAACAAAAAATGCTTTGCTCGTTTAAAAAAATAGAGCATTGCTGAACCAACTTTTGCAGAGATTACTACAACACTAGTAATCGGATTTCCATTTTTGCTTTTGGTAGAGGATGCACAGTTTTTCAATCTCAACATTGATGTTTGGTTTAGCATCGCCATGTGGCAAGCTGGTTGGCTATACTAGATGATAACTGATGGAGCATGACAACAGCTATTAGACAAGTTTTCGGACCCATATCTAAAACTAATGGAAGCAGGCAACAACTATTGCCAGTGCTTTCCTATGGATAAAAAAGGATCCTGCCCGCCCTGGCCTGCATTTGAGTAGACAACTGTGATCAGTTGATCACAAAGCCTAGCAGGCCTGGCCTGAGCCACCATTTGTGTTGACAGTTACACATTGAGATCACCTATATCTGTCATTGTCTCAGTGTCTCACAGCAATTCAACCGATCATCATATATTTTAAAAAGTCCTAAAATTTTTCTAAGCGCTAGTTTGTTTTTTAAGTTCTTTTCTTTTCCTATTGCTTCTTTTTAAGAGGTATTCGTTGGGTGAAAGGCAGATATAAATGTGAATCAAATGCTACAGCTAATAAGTCCAACAACTCAAACTCTGTTACAAGTGCATAAAAAAAATATTTCAGTTCAACTTAGGCGATCATAAAATTGTTGTTTGACTGCGGATCACCTGCCACAAATGGTTGACCCTAAGGCCCGTTTTACGTTCATAGAAATTCCTTTGAAAAATGCTCAATTAAAATTCCAGGCATGTCTAACAAGTAACAAACTCAAATTATTTTCCACTTTAATATGGACAGGAGAGTCATCCGTGCACACACATTCTGCCAAGTCTTATTGTTTTCTTGTTCTGCCCAAAACAAGTTTGTTGGTGACGCAGACGAAGAACCTTCCCACATTTGAGTGGAGAATTGGAGTAGCAGAGCTGTAAATTTCATCACCTGAAAATAAATTGAGAATTGATGTACTAATGACTTGTTTCAAAAGAAAGTGACATTTACTTGATCTTCACCCGTGCTTACTAATAAAGCCCCCGTGATGCTTGCCCTCAAGAAACAGGAAAAAGGAACAAAATAAGTAGCTTTTTAAGCCAAGGCAAGGCAAACAAACTATCTGCATTCTCCATTGCTTTCCTGTCCCCCCCCCCCCCCCCCCCCCCCCTATCTTGCTTGGAGCAG
>LAPY01001110.1:224-13938 GCA_000970635.1 Eragrostis tef
GATACGGGACGAGTGATATCCGTCCCGAATCCGAGTATCATGTGATCTGAATAAGTTTATAATGATTATACACCAATAATATGGTGTAAAATTGAGAGATTAATATAAATAAGAGTCAATTTGCTCATTATCATATATATCAATGGTTAATATGTTCTTCTTTACTCAAATTGTATCTCTAACCTTTGATTTTTATCCTTTCAAACTTCATGATAATATCCGTATCCGACTCCGAATCCGAACAAAAAATATGGGACAGGGTATGGGATGCAGAAATAATTATCCGGGACTATCCGCTCCGATTCCGGATCCGAGTAAAAAATATAGGATAGGATACGGGATGAGCATTATCCGCCCGTATTCGACCCGTTTTCACCCCTATGTGGAAGTAAAAAATCATGATCACGTAAAAGGATGGTTTTATATTTATTTTTGTTTCCCAAACTCTTGATAGTCTCTTGATAGTCATACTTGACATGTAACATTAGTTTCTTACACATACAGTGTTTGACAACGAAAAAATCATTTGTATTCTTACACATACAGATGATTTTGATTCGTATATTGCTATCTTATATTTTTTCTATTTTCATAGTACTTCTATTTCATTCATCATCTGTTCTCATAAAACTGTGAAGAAAATAAAATAAGCAATGCATGTTTGCTCATCTGCATATAAATCTTCTCTTTTCTTTTGTTTGTGTGGAGAAAGATGTAATTTAAACGACAAGCTAGCCGAAAAGCTTAATTATTTCTAGCTATACTGCCATGTTTACTTTCACTTAGCCACATTATATATTGCATTCATGCATTTTATGGGTTTAATGCTTATCTGGTTTTTTTCACTCACCTTAGGCAAATGATGATACGAAGAAACAGCAAAGGCCCTTCCTCATGCAGTTCTTCTCACCAATTTTTATAAAGGTGCTGACTACTGATTATATGTTTGAAATGGCTGACAAAGGTACCATGCCTCTGTTTTATCTGGAATGTTGACATGTCCCTTGATTTGTTTGCTATAGGCCTTTTCTATTACATTCTTTGGTGAGTGGGGTGACAAGAGCCAGGTAAGCTATATGCAGTTGTTTGTTAACCCCTAGCTTTGTAAAGCAACTTTTGATGTCATAAATAGATAATGTTTTTGCTATGTCATTGAATCTCTCATCAGATTGCTACTATCGGCCTGGCTGCTGATGAAAACCCATTTGGCGTTGTCTTGGGGGGCATCATGTATGAGCTTCTTCATTTACCAACCCATATGCTCTATTTAAATGTCTTAATAAAGTGGTCCCTTATAAAACCTCTTTACTGTACCTAGAGCGCAAGCACTCTGCACCACTGCTGCTGTTCTTGGAGGAAAGAGCCTAGCCTCACAAATATCTGAGAAGATGGTAGGAACTGAACCATTCTTGAACTCACTCTCTATAGTGCTTATTCGAGTGTGAAATTTCCAAATAACTAATTTGATGCTCACCCTATTACAGGTTGAACTGTCAAGCGGAGTGCTATTTCTGTTGTTCGGGATCATGTCTTTCCTTTCAGGACCAGAAGGAGAGTTGTAATCTTCCCTGGAACCCTTTTTCAGCACGGTTGGTTAACAAGCTTCCTTCGGATAGACCAATCCTATTTGTGTAGATGAATGATGGCGACGAAAGCCTGCCGTCCATGGCGATTAGGATGGCACAAGTTCATTAGTTTAGGCAACAAAATTGTAAACATTTCATTCGCCATTCATAAATAATACTACATGTTGCGATAATCTCTGATAACATTCTGTTCTCACGGGTGAAAATATTCGGTAGTTACTGCCAACAACATCATGTATAATGCGTTGGTTACTGGAATTCCTTTCATGGCAGTTTTGCACGAGAGAAACATTGTTACTGAATTTCGCAAGCATTGTTACTGAATTTCGCAAGTTGGTAAGTGCACTGCCTTACTATTCTCTTGTCGCCATGATAATAACATTTTGTTCTAGAAGAATGGATAAGTAGTGTTTTTTTTTTTGAAACTTCGTGTGGGTTTAAACAGGATAACAGTGAGAAAATGTATTGTGTTTGGTGCTGTAAATTGTTTTGACTCTGAAAAGGTTGAAACAACGGAACTAAGTGTAGATTTTGTCTCCCATCAGTGGAGTTGAGGTTGTTTGTGGTGATTTTGTAATCCAGGGATGTAATATGCTTTGATATCAATAGAATTCCCTTTTCGTAAAAAAAAAGTATAGAGTGAAATTGAATTGTCAAGCTAGTGATTTGACGCCGCTAAACTGCTTAACGAAGGCAAGAAGCCGGTTGAGATGGGCCTTATTTAGGAATTCTGCACGCAACCATGGGTTTTCTTTTCTCTGGATTCTGAAAGCAGACCAGCCTTTTCCATTTACCTTGAGAATCTATCCGTAGCCCACGAACTCGACTCGTGATGAATTTCAAGGACCCCTCAATAGTTATCCCCTTTGAGGCCATCTCAAAACGAGCTTGAATTGAGATTTGGGCTATTTGATAGTAGATGGATGATTACAAATATATTGTCAATAGTCCATAGTAGATGGATGGTAAATCTCTCTCTCTCTCTCTCTCTCTCTCTCTCTAAAAGATAGATGATACAAATCAAACTAAATACGAAAATTTCTCCAAAGAAACTTAACTTGGCAAGATGAGTTGTTTCATTGTTACTACAAAACCACATAGCTTACTCTTGTCCAACTCTAAAACAGCCTCGTGTACTCTGCTTGAAAATGTATTTTTGGATTTCAATATTGTCCAGGGAAAAAATATTACTTGCTACTACAACATACAAGAAGCAAAACTATAAACATTTTTTTTGTTTTGAAAACATATAAGGTTTTCATATTCCAATCTAATTATTTTAAATTATATTAATAATGAAATGTTTTAAAATTTAGTGGCAAGTGTATCCAAAGAAGCAGGTACATACGGATTTAACCGTTCATTATTACTAAAGATCACTATGTGTAAACTCCGTCTACCTCATAGATCAAATATGAAGCAACCAAACAAAAATTCAAAAGACTAAGTTAATACAATTCCTGTACAACGTTCACAAGAGTGTGTTTCTGGATTGCAATACCCATCGACCTCTCAAAGTTCACCAGAGGTGTTGTCGCTTTGCAATTTGGTAAGGATAATTATTGTTATTGCACCCATCATCCCAAAAACTACAGCTATGCAGATTCATAATATCGTTAATTCCTCCAAAGCAAAACCGATAATTGGATCATCACCACGCAGAACGCACAAACAATAGGATGCTGCACGTAGTACATTTTAGCAATATAGGCGGCCTTACCTTTTTATCAACTTTTGAAGCATGAATTAATGTGAACCAAAGCCATGCATGCAAGCACACTAAACCCTACAACCAAGAACCGATGCATGCATGCTGCTGCAGCTTTTCTCATACACCATGCAAGAACAAAAAATAGAATGAATGCTGCTTCCCGTAAGTGAGCAAGCATAATGAAAGAATGCCCTGTTCTTTTCGAGCCGTGCCCTTTAAGGTAAAGAAGGCCTCCTTTCCTTTCCGTACAAGCAAAACATGAAATTAGCGTCAAGTAGATTCAGTGGTCCGAGAGAATGGTAGAACACTTTGTCTTGCTTTCTCTGCCTTTTTGTGAGACTGAGCAACTTGAATGCGGCACAAGAGTTGTGTCCAAGGGAAAGCCACTTGGTGGCATGGAGGATGGGCACGATGGAGCATAATTACGGCCGGCAGTGTGGAATGGGAAAAGCAACTTTGCTTGTTCGGAATCCAGCTCGGGGAAGAAGCTAAAAGGCAGCTTCTGCTTCCCATACAATAATTCTTAAATACTAATCTGCTTTGCTGATAAGCTGTTGTAGAATTTCCCTTTCGAATAACTTCAGTGAGTTTCTTTTCCATCAAAGAGCCAGCGTGCTTGCCTCTCCCACTTTTTTATGATCAATAGAACCAAATCCATGACGTGATGCCACAATTCAGTGAACTTCATGCATGATGTTCACTTGTAGCCGTAGCAGAAGTTGCGGCAAAGAGTCAAACATGAAATCTTCTCGCGTTAACTTAAAGCTGAAGCACAACCATGTCCAGGATTTGGGAGAGAATTTGTGTATGGATGGCCTTGTCATCTGCATCACAAAGTCTAGCCATGGCCTTGTCATCTGATTGCAGCCATCACAGATGGAAGGGCTAATTAAAAGCCTGTTCGTTTGGCTGCTTTGCAGCGGCTATTTTGCAGCAGCTACAGTGTTTCAGTTATTTCTTCTGCAGTCGCTACAGTGTTTCTACAGTCGCTACAGTGTTCGCAGTTATTTTTTTTTACAGCCGCAGCCGCAGCTACAACCTACCGAACAGGCTGAATGAGGAGGGCAGGGAGGTAACAAATTTCTGTTGGACGGTAGCTTGGGGGGGGAGGGGAAGAGAAGAGGCTATATGTGAGCAAGGAGGGTGACGGTGACAACAACTGAGAGAACAGCTTTCAGTGAACGGAGGTGGATGGCGACCATATTCATTGCCAATTGAGGATCGTAATGTGATGATGATCATGATCAAATATAGCTGTAGCAGTAAATATCAACTGTGAAAAAGGACAAAAAATGTAATTAATGGTGCAAATTGTCGTAGCAACACACGTACTTACAGCAGTGCCAGGGGACAAATGTGCTCAAAGAACCAATAGTGTTCGGTGCTCCAGTGAGCGATAAGTTTCCCTTTCAACAAGCCTTATTTAGGAATTCTGCACGCAACCATGGGTTTTCTTTTCTCTGGATTCTGAAAGCAGACCAGCCTTTTCCATTTACCTTGAGAATCTATCCGTAGCCCACGAACTCGACTCGTGATGAATTTCAAGGACCCCTCAATAGTTATCCCCTTTGAGGCCATCTCAAAACGAGCTTGAATTGAGATTTGGGCTATTTGATAGTAGATGGATGATTACAAATATATTGTCAATAGTCCATAGTAGATGGATGGTAAATCTCTCTCTCTCTCTCTCTCTCTCTCTCTCTCTCTCAAAGATAGATGATACAAATCAAACTAAATACGAAAATTTCTCCAAAGAAACTTAACTTGGCAAGATGAGTTGTTTCATTGTTACTACAAAACCACATAGCTTACTCTTGTCCAACTCTAAAACAGCCTCGTGTACTCTGCTTGAAAATGTATTTTTGGATTTCAATATTGTCCAGGGAAAAAATATTACTTGCTACTACAACATACAAGAAGCAAAACTATAAACATTTTTTTTGTTTTGAAAACATATAAGGTTTTCATATTCCAATCTAATTATTTTAAATTATATTAATAATGAAATGTTTTAAAATTTAGTGGCAAGTGTATCCAAAGAAGCAGGTACATACGGATTTAACCGTTCATTATTACTAAAGATCACTATGTGTAAACTCCGTCTACCTCATAGATCAAATATGAAGCAACCAAACAAAAATTCAAAAGACTAAGTTAATACAATTCCTGTACAACGTTCACAAGAGTGTGTTTCTGGATTGCAATACCCATCGACCTCTCAAAGTTCACCAGAGGTGTTGTCGCTTTGCAATTTGGTAAGGATAATTATTGTTATTGCACCCATCATCCCAAAAACTACAGCTATGCAGATTCATAATATCGTTAATTCCTCCAAAGCAAAACCGATAATTGGATCATCACCACGCAGAACGCACAAACAATAGGATGCTGCACGTAGTACATTTTAGCAATATAGGCGGCCTTACCTTTTTATCAACTTTTGAAGCATGAATTAATGTGAACCAAAGCCATGCATGCAAGCACACTAAACCCTACAACCAAGAACCGATGCATGCATGCTGCTGCAGCTTTTCTCATACACCATGCAAGAACAAAAAATAGAATGAATGCTGCTTCCCGTAAGTGAGCAAGCATAATGAAAGAATGCCCTGTTCTTTTCGAGCCGTGCCCTTTAAGGTAAAGAAGGCCTCCTTTCCTTTCCGTACAAGCAAAACATGAAATTAGCGTCAAGTAGATTCAGTGGTCCGAGAGAATGGTAGAACACTTTGTCTTGCTTTCTCTGCCTTTTTGTGAGACTGAGCAACTTGAATGCGGCACAAGAGTTGTGTCCAAGGGAAAGCCACTTGGTGGCATGGAGGATGGGCACGATGGAGCATAATTACGGCCGGCAGTGTGGAATGGGAAAAGCAACTTTGCTTGTTCGGAATCCAGCTCGGGGAAGAAGCTAAAAGGCAGCTTCTGCTTCCCATACAATAATTCTTAAATACTAATCTGCTTTGCTGATAAGCTGTTGTAGAATTTCCCTTTCGAATAACTTCAGTGAGTTTCTTTTCCATCAAAGAGCCAGCGTGCTTGCCTCTCCCACTTTTTTATGATCAATAGAACCAAATCCATGACGTGATGCCACAATTCAGTGAACTTCATGCATGATGTTCACTTGTAGCCGTAGCAGAAGTTGCGGCAAAGAGTCAAACATGAAATCTTCTCGCGTTAACTTAAAGCTGAAGCACAACCATGTCCAGGATTTGGGAGAGAATTTGTGTATGGATGGCCTTGTCATCTGCATCACAAAGTCTAGCCATGGCCTTGTCATCTGATTGCAGCCATCACAGATGGAAGGGCTAATTAAAAGCCTGTTCGTTTGGCTGCTTTGCAGCGGCTATTTTGCAGCAGCTACAGTGTTTCAGTTATTTCTTCTGCAGTCGCTACAGTGTTTCTACAGTCGCTACAGTGTTCGCAGTTATTTTTTTTTACAGCCGCAGCCGCAGCTACAACCTACCGAACAGGCTGAATGAGGAGGGCAGGGAGGTAACAAATTTCTGTTGGACGGTAGCTTGGGGGGGGAGGGGAAGAGAAGAGGCTATATGTGAGCAAGGAGGGTGACGGTGACAACAACTGAGAGAACAGCTTTCAGTGAACGGAGGTGGATGGCGACCATATTCATTGCCAATTGAGGATCGTAATGTGATGATGATCATGATCAAATATAGCTGTAGCAGTAAATATCAACTGTGAAAAAGGACAAAAAATGTAATTAATGGTGCAAATTGTCGTAGCAACACACGTACTTACAGCAGTGCCAGGGGACAAATGTGCTCAAAGAACCAATAGTGTTCGGTGCTCCAGTGAGCGATAAGTTTCCCTTTCAACAAATAGGATGTCATATCAACAATTTTAATGATGTGACAAGGAATTGATGAAGAGAAATGAGATTATGAGAGGAGTTTCATTTATATGTAACTATTTTCAACACAACTTGTCTCTCTAATGAACTTCTCGAAGACAACAAAAATAAAACAATGTGTTGTACGAGGTATTTCGTTCATCATATATGTGACACCCTCTTGGAAAAAAAAAATACATGCATTGGGGTAGACAGTATAAAAAGAATATACTGAAAATTATTGTTAGATAGTACATACTATCATCTAATATCATGCAAAATTAAAGGTACAACAAAACATCGTGCAAGGTGTAATGAAAAAGTGAACCAGCATTTAAATAAAACCGGATTATGCATTACTCGTGCGTTATCTCCAAGTTGAACTTGTTCATAGGCTAATTCCTATTTTTTATCGGACTTTAAAAAGTGTTATTTTTTTATCTCAATTTTTACATGATGATAATAATGGTAACATGTACTACTATGCACTCTTTATGTTCGAATTTCTTCACTAATTTTCCATGGTGCATACTGCATCCTGTGTGTGAGAACACGTGAGCATATAACCTTTTGTAAGAACCTGATATGCACTCATGTTGTCATATCACAAAACAATTTTAATGCTCGACCCACCGATTTAACGTTTAGTACATCATAATTATAAAAAAAACGTTTAGTACATCATGAGTTTGTATGAATAACGAAAATTGAACTAACCACCTTCGTATATTTAAACTAGTCGGAGGGAGTAATACCTCTTTTTATGAGTCCTATTTTGCTAGGGAGTGCAATAATTATTGTTTTACAAACTCTACCAACTGTTTATTAAACAAGGCCTAAACGAACTATTTTTTTGTGGAATGTTCGTATCGGTGAAAAAGAATATGGATATGGACACCAGTAAGTTCGAAAGTTGGGACAAATTTATTCAAAATAACATCCAGTCACTAGCTAGCTAGTAAGCTTTTATTGTTCCGTACGTAACACCAAATATCGGTCATCTATGAAAATTGCTTAAATTCGGCGCCCCATTTTTTTTTCACTGGTTAGCAGTAAACCCCAAGCAGGCAGTTAGCAAGAGTCAAACATTATCCTCCATATCCGACTGACCCCTTCTGCACTCTCTTTTCTCTTCAGTACGTAAAAGTAGTACTAAGTAGGAGTACGTCTTTCCACGAGGCGGCGGATCGAGGGCAGAAAAGGCGGCCTTCCGGAGGAGTGAAGCAAGAGCAAGACCACAAACGATCAAACGATCAAGTGCGCGCAGATAATTAAGCTTCAATTTACGTCATGATGGCGCGGCGATGATATCAAGCGCTCGATTGCGCGCGCGGGGCCGGGCGCGGTCCGGCGCTTTGGCACGTAGTCCAGTATCTAATGGGTGCCGGTGCCGGTGGTGGCGTCGTCGTCATCATCATTTATCCGGTGATGCATCATACATCCTTTCGCCATCCGTCCAGCATCGACGTCCACAAGCACAGCCAGCCACCATTGGCGCACTCGATCTAGATTAGCTACTAGTGTACTAATCGCACGCCGCCAAACCAAACTAATTAATATGCTCTCCGCAATGTGCTTCGGGGTCTTGGAGGTCGTGCCCGTGATCGAGAGCTGGAGCGCCGCCGGGGCGGACCTGCGTCTGCGCCGAACAACGTAATAATTTTCCCAGTAACTGCTAATATTATTACTAGGAATGTTAACAGAAAAAAAACAGTGTAATGCGTGATGGTTCGAACAGAGTACAGACGGAGACATGGAAAAGAAGATGGAAAGAGAGGAATGGTCGAAAGTTTTTTTTTTTCCTTTTTTCTTTCGAGGGAATGGTCGATAGGTTCTGAGCGATCGGTCGAGCGTGAACGGCTATCCTACTTGCCAACCAGCGTTCCCTTCCCATGCCATGCATTCGGTCGCGTGGCGCCCTAGCTTAGCTTGAACGACGGATCAGCTAGTAGTAGAGTAGCTAGCGCACAGATGATCCCCCGTCCCGTCGGAGCCCGGGCCGCAGCGAAGAGTCCTCCTCCAAAAGGATTGCTCATGCATGGGTCGGAGTAATCAAGGCACGCCGCACGCTATGGGGACAGGCGACAGCATGCAGGAGTGGCCGCAGAAGGGCACAATCATGCGGTCCGTCCTTCTCGATCCAAGACACAATTAACCTCACAGACAGACAGACAGACAGAGAGAGAGAGAGAGAGAGAGGGGCGCCTCACAAAAGGCGCGCACGCAGGCGTCGAGGGATACGGAGAGAGAGGGAGGAGACGCGGTTCTTCTCTATACTAGCTCGCTCGTTCTGTTTCTATAGAAACGCCGGTCTAAATTCACATGTCGCACCGGGGAAAGCCTTTGGTCGGCAGCGACGGTCGGCTCGGTGGGGGGCTCGCCCTTTCGGCCCGTGCCCTGCCGCGCCCCCGCCGCCCGCGCGCCGCGGTGCCCCTATTGGGTGGGTGGTCGTCGTCGTCGTTCATGTCCGTCAACGTCTGCCATACTATAGGCGAATCCTGCTTTGCGAGGCCTTCGTCTTCATCGTCTTTCATTCCTCGGATACGCTAGCTGACGATATCCAGGTCGACGACGATTGATCATCAACACGCGTAAGTTTAAAAATCTCGAGATGTTACTACCTCGACCGTGCTCACCAAGTGATCCCAAGTAGGTCAATGTTACTACCTCCTAGCGTGCACAAAAAGAACGATGCATGCGCGATCGATATCTTTCACCAACGGCCTCGATCGCGTGGCCAGCCGATCATGTGCTGCTTCTCTTTTGAGCTACACGATGTTGTTGTTGTTGTGCATCCGCCCATAGCTTTCTTTTTTCTTCGTTCAAGTATGATGTCTCGAATTTGTTGATAACATTTTTTGCATTCTGTCGTCATTGTGACAAACACAATGCTAAGTTGTTCATTCGGAAAAACAAACAAACACAGTGCTAAGCTGCTCACCAAAACATACCGCATCCTTTCTAAGTTACTAGATGTCGTTTTGGCTCCGAGTATTTCAGGGTTTTTTTTTCAGACAAATTAATACTTAAAGGTTTGAGGATGCACAGAAAACAAGGAGAACAAATATAGAGATAGAGATGTATATTGACAAAACAAATAATTATGTATTAAGAAATGAGAATGACAAATAAATTAAAACAAAGATAATATACTCTCGCTAGATCCTCTTCCACGAAGGGAAAAGAAATACTATCAGAGTACCACAGCCACGCGTGTGAGCTCACACAGCCATTCACCTTTCACACTATTGCTGTGCTCCATTTCCTGTGTGAGCTCTGAGCTCTGTTCTTGTACACACCCCAACAGTTTATCAACTTTCGAGTCCCAGGAGAGCAGTAGATCAGCTTTGGTCGGCACCACAATCTGCTCTCCCGGTTCGGCCGTGGGGTCCACGGACGAGATCACGTGGAATCCAAGCCACAGATCGGTCACATCACAATTTGCACATTTGCTGATAATTCTACGCAGACTGTACCGCACAGTATCTCACAGAGTTGCATGCAAGAGTCAAGATCGAATCAATAGTTTACAGGGTGCTCATTGCCATTTTGTAGTAGTATTCTTTTTTAGGAATATGAACAAAACCAGGATAGCATAACAAGTGATCTTCTTACGTAAGAAAGCATAAATCCAGATGCGAGTGGAAGGGGCGCATACCTGAGTCATGTACACATGTACTCCTTAAACATTGCCGCAGATTTGAACTAATTAACCAACTTCTTGATAACCCCGTTTTATTCTTACATTGCTAAAATGCTTACGTTTTTGTGGGTCGTCAGATTAATTTGGTTATTGTCATAAAGTATTTGAGTTTTTATTTTCGATCATGTTAATTTTGTAGAATCCTGATCGAAACTCTTGGCATTACCTATTCGAAGTGAGTGGTTATACAACACTGATAGAGTGCATTCTACCACTTATTTTTTCCCCCATTCAGTTTAACTATTCATCTCATAATTCAAGTTGGGTATATGAAACACCCTATATACATATGTGCTTCTACATTTTTTTTTATAGGACAAGTGTTTGAAATTTCGATGCACTCCAAAATACCAGCGCGTCGGCAAAATCAACTGGTTAAGTCCGAAATCCAAGTTTATGTGATTTGATCAAAGTTCACCAAAACCGCCGAATTTCGGCCGAAATTTTTTCGCTACATCACGTGATGCCTGCGTGACATGTCCAAATATGCCCTTGCAAGCAAAAACCAACAATGCCCTGAGATCCTAAAGATAAATCCAGACGTAGGAAGGGTGCGATCGAGTAGTACTCCCCCTGAAGTAGCTAGTGCCGTACAGGAGCCCTTTCCTCCTAGACCGGCCGTAGCCGTCTCGACCACTACCCGACCACCGCACCACCCCCGGTGCGAAAAGGCCACCCACACGACACATCGCGAACGAAAAAGCTATGGCGGACTGCGTAAAGCCACACATACCTGTTGCGCAGCGCAGGCAGGTCCGTCTGTCGACACACACACACGAGTTTAAAAGGGCGTCCCATGCTCTCCTTTGACCGGTAAAAGAAGGAGAAGAAGCAGAAGCACCAAGAACACCACCAAGCACCGAGACAAGTCCTCAAGAACAATCCACTAGTACTACCCCCAAGAAGAAACTCTCCTCCTCCTCCTGCTAGCTCGAGATCGTCAAAGGTAGAAAAGCTGATCGATCGATCCATCGATTGGGAGGATGTGGGAAGGAGGCGGCCTCCACGGTAGCCACGAGGCGCTCCTGCTCCAGGCCGCCGGGTCGGGAGCCGGCGACGTCCACGGCCACGCCCCGGTGGCGTGGTTCGGCCCGGCCGCCGCGCCGTCCTACTCCTACACGACTCCCCACGCGCCGCCGTCGTTGCCGTTCGGGGTCGCCGCCGACGCGGCCGCGGGGCCTTTCGCTTCGGTGGGTACGGTGGCGAGGGCGGCGGCGGCGCTGGGGCCATGGGGCAGTTCGGGCTGTTCGGCCTGGAGCCTCCGCCGCTGACGGCGTCGCAGGGGCACCACGGGATGGCCGCGCCGGCGATGCACGGCCACGGGCACGGGTCGTCGTCGCGGGTGGTGTCGGGGCTGCTGGGCACGCTGCAGGCGGAGCTGGGGCGGATGACGGCCAAGGAGATCATGGACGCCAAGGCGCTGGCGGCGTCGCGCAGCCACAGCGAGGCCGAGCGCCGGCGCCGGCAGCGGATCAACGGGCACCTCGCCAAGCTACGGAGCCTCCTCCCCAACACCACCAAGGTGATTATTAGAGTGTTGTGTGATCATCTGTTTTCCCCCTCATGCTAATTGCAGATTGACACGCCCCGATCGATCGCATGTGTTGATGGCGAAACCCTAGCCCTGTCCTCCCTGTCAGACATGCTCACTACAGGCAAGATCGGCAAAACACAACAACACAGTACGGGATCCATGGATCTGTCGACAAAGCGGTCGAGCACACAGCTTTAGAAACACAATTAGGAGCTAGCACAACAGGTGTCTAGCTAGGCTTTAGCTACCTAGCTACCAAAATAGCTGCTTCTATGGTTAACTGTTATTGACACCGGTCAGACTTGCAAGAACCGGTCTTGCAAGTTTGCAACAAAGCCTCACACAGCATAGTTACGTGCTTCAAATCAAGGGGCATGCAGCAGGCACATCCAATTCCCCATTTAGTAACAGCCTCACACCATCTCTAATTTCCTCCGACAAATGCCTGCCATAAAATGGCAATAGCATTAAGAAAGGAAATCCATGGGATTTTTTTTTCGCACTAAACATTTCATCAGTTTCCATACATTAGCTGTCTAGAGAGGACAGAGGAGAGGAGTGAAAAGCACTGTCGTGTACTCTACTCATGTTGTAGTAGGAGCAGGGATAGATAGAGCAGTAGAGTAGCACTCGGTGTCGCTGACATGGCAGCATGCAAGAGCTAGGGGCCAAGAGAGGGCCCCATCAGAAGCCTTGGGACTCGTCGGAGTCCGCGTGGCCGGCCGCATGCGCGCAATGCCGCGGCGAGATCCCGTGCAAGACAAGCGCGCACGCTCGTGTCAGGAGCCTGCCGCCCCTGGCCTGGCCTCATCAAGCATCACCCCCCCAAAAGCAACAAGCAAGGCGGCATGCCAGACCGGGAGGCGGGCGCGCATGCAAAGGCTTCCCCCCACGCGCGCGATTTTTGTAGCTTTTCCTCCATGCTCGCATGCGCTCATCGCACCACACCACTCGATCGCCTCCTCTCCTACCGCCACTACTCCTGCACTGCACTAGTGGTCAGCTAGCTACTTGCACACACACGCAACTCGCCAAGCACTGTACCTTGTCGTCCAGCTCATGCATGCACGCATCAGATTTCAAGCCGCTAATGATGATGGCTCATCGTTCTTGTCCTGGTTGGCGTGCAGACGGATAAGGCGTCGCTGCTGGCCGAGGTGATCGAGCACGTCAAGGAGCTGAAGCGGCAGACATTGGCAGTGCTGGACTCTGCGGACAGGGAGGGAGAAGCTCCGGCGACTCAGCACTTGCTCCTCCTGCCGACGGAGGCCGACGAGCTTGCGGTGGACGCGGCGGAGGACGGCGAGGGCCGTCTCGTGGTGCGCGCGTCTCTGTG
>LAPY01001110.1:61188-80337 GCA_000970635.1 Eragrostis tef
GCGTTTTCCCCCCCCCCCCCCGGCCGGCTGTGCATTTTTACTCTTCATTTTTCATGCTTGTGGCACCAAATATATCATTCCTATTTACCTTTCTGAATGTCATGGCATGTATCTGCGAACCATTGTAACGAGAAGTTTTTTTTTTGGGTTGACCAGCATGAAATCTGTTATTGAAAGATACAATGAGGCCAAAGAGGACCACCATACGGCCATTAGCGCGAGTGCAGAGGCTAAGGTATGGAACACAGACAATCAACATTATTTTTTCAGTATATAGAAATAGAGTTAACGGGACAGTGTATTCTGCAATCAGCATTAGCATCAGAGATTAGGGCCTTTAGATCTCAGGTTTTCTGGGCACAAACATGTCGTAGTAACTCAAGCCCAAGAAAGGTAATGCTGGAACTCTCATGTCATAACACGACACCGCTCAATGTGTTAATGCACCACCATGCTCAGCTACCACCCTTTTTCATTGCGATGCCAAAGTCACCTTTGCATAGCTGGCCCAGGAAACATGG
Organism: Eragrostis tef; assembly: GCA_000970635.1. Lineage (NCBI taxonomy): Eukaryota > Viridiplantae > Streptophyta > Magnoliopsida > Poales > Poaceae > Eragrostis > Eragrostis tef. The sequence continues at coordinate 61,710 of LAPY01001110.1, forward strand.
CATCAAATTCTTCATTGAAGCAAAGTACTAGTATCACACAATTTCGTGAGAGTATAAGCACTGAAGCATGAACGAAATGTATGAGTTGGTAGTGAAATATGTTTGAGGTATCAGTGATGACCGGGAGTTAGTTAAATGGGCACCTTTGATTTTTCCTAGCTTAAATAATAAATACGCTTTGGCATATCACTAATACGGATGGCATATCCGAAGTAGACGCAAGGAAATGGAAATAGGTAGGTGCTTACAACAGACCATAGCATGGATGGCAACATCAAGGTGCTAAACTTTAAGAGCAATCCTTAGTACTAACATGCGTTTCCTGCTCGACCACAATACTCATCAAATTGTTAACTGGATGTTTCTGTATACTCGTCACAGCACACAAGTCCTTAACACTAATCAAACCATAATGGAACAGATCTAGACTGTTCTTAACTGAATGTTGCCCCTGTCAGAATAAAACCTACAGAGCTTCTCTACATTTGTAGCACTGGGGGAATGATTGATGTCCGACGCTGTGGCCCATTTTGATATTCTAGTAATATAATCCTTGTTCAACAACATTAGGAACTAAAAATTGTGGGCCACAAGTTATTTCTCAAAGAAACCATAACAATTTGTAAACAAACAAAGTTTATATTCGATTTCTGACAAACAAAGAATCATGAACTGCCATGGTTGGAGAAAATAACTCTACGCTAGGCATAATTAACAATCTGATAAGGTTTGAAAACTCATGAAACTGTGTCCATCCTTGGTAACCACTAGTGTGGCAGAAGGCCTCTATTCTGAGTTTATCGAATAGAAAATTGTCAAACTTCTATCTGAAAACACGATAAGAAGTGCTATCGAACTCGCATTCTATATGAACTTCTGAATGAATCTCAGCATAATACTACCTCCAGACTCAAAACTTCGTATCGAGAGTAGTACTGAAGTCCAGAGGGAACGATGGAACACATTACTTCTTGTCCAAATAAATTCCAATGAGAACCGAGAAACTATAAATTAACTAAAAAAATGAATCCAATAACATAACTCATCTTACATTATGACACAAAAACAACACTTCGATCATGCTCCAAAATTCAGACATCAAGTGGACGAGAAACAAGGATTGGATAACACAAGCAACTTGTCAACCATCTTTTGGCTCCCATTGCTGACGAATTGAACATCTCAAGAAAGCTCGTCATCTCAGAAATAAGACAAGTGCCAAAACTTTCAAAAACATTGTGTCATAACCCTAACTTCAACAGAAGGGCCATCTAAAAGAAGTCAACAGCATGAACTGCCATTAAGCCAAGAACAGTTGACATGATATGTTAACCCATGATCTCTTTTTCCCCTCATGCAAAGCTCAGTTGGATCAAGCCTGCCAAGGTCCAAAGACATGTTCGCTTTTGCAAGTTTTGTCATGTACACAAATCACAAAACTAATAGAGGTTACCAAAAGCTGTGTTTATGACTAATAAGTTAGTGAGCTAACTATCCAATATTGTTCCCAAAATTAGGGAGAGCATAGATTAACAAACTAGAAAAGCTGTGTAGTTGCCAGATGAAGGCCTACGGGTTATCAAGCCATGTTTCTTATAAGATAGATCTGTTGCAGGCATGTAAAGGAACGCATTGCAACACCATCCTCCATGAGCTTAGAGCAAGCCATGAACAGCAAAGATTCGATGGGCACATCTAAATCGTGAAATCTGATGTAGGGAACTTTAACACAAAGAAAAGGACCATAGCAATCATTAAAAAGCCATGGTCCTCGATGAAGAACAAATCATCACTCCTCGTTTTCATTCCACATTTCCACTTGACTATTGAAAAGGAAAGTTTTAACAATTATTGATTAAAAGGCATGAATGTAACTTGAGAAACAACTCGTGTGTGTGTGTGTTAGTGTGTGCGTGGGCACGTGTGTGTTGTACTCTCTACTTCTATTAATGAAATGATATGCAGCTCTCGTGCATGTTCGAGAAAAAAAAAAGATTAACAACGCTCTAGATCTTCTCTAAGTGACTGAATTTCTGTATCAGTAGCCACTATGAAAAGTATCATCTGCTATATTCATAAACTCTGTTAACCCAGTTACCCAAATATGAACAAAAAGATGAAATATGTACATTTTAGGTCTGCAAACTGGTGATGGAGACCCGTATACTGACTATGGATTTAACTGCTTCAATGAACAATAACACCAAGCCAGATAGCATTTGTTTTCATTTCTTTCAAAATTGTAATAAACTATGCAACTTTACAAAACTGCCAACAAAAATAGAGGAACAAAGGTGCAAAATGTTTGTAACTAAGTGAAATTTTGACAACATCAGCTGATGTGCTGTTCTGAATGTTTAAAGCAAAAAAAAAAACTACTGGATACTGACCATACCTCAAGTAAGTTCGAGTGCATCTACTCAAGCTCATTCAAGTTGATGCTAACAGCTAAATGATGACACTTCTGATTCTATATAGGTTTAATTGGCAAATCACCCCACCCACCCCAGCACAGGCTGAAACAGTACCCGTTTGTGTGTGTGCGCATGTCTGTACGGTGGGAACAAAAATCATGAAGGAATTGTCACTCGGACCTGTGTATCACAATGGCGGTTCATTCAATAGTAGTCTAGTTGGGTGCATTCTGGTTCGGATGCGGACATGCAGTTGGGTGCACTCGAGAGTTACGAGTCCTGGTCCAGCGACCATGATGTGTTGGGTGCGACCAGGTCACGAAGCAGGACACGGCCCATATCAGCTGACTCAGCTAGGCACGCGTCCACAGTGATGGTTTTTAGCTCAGTTGCAAAGCTCATGAGGGTCGAGGTGCTATTTAAGCCTGTGTTGGGGTGGGGTGGGTGGTTTTTGCCACAAACAGACTTATGGGAGAGAATCTCAAACTAAGGTTGAGATATGGGGTGGAATTTGCAATTAAGCCTTCTATATATAACAGGAGAAGAATATCAAAGTGAACTAAAGTTCAGGTTAAAAAAATGGAGTAAATCCAATATGTTTAAAGGGATAATGAATATTCAAATCAAGTTATACTGAACGGTAACTATTTAGTTAAGTAAACAAGTATTTCAAGCTAAATGGACTTGTATTTGGGGGGACCAGCGGGAGTAATAATTAACGATATCAAGAAATTGAATGTGGCACCATGTAAGGAGTAACCAGTATCCATGTACTTAATTAGTCTTGAATGTTATGCATCTCCACACCGAAAAATATCTTAATATGATATGCTAACTCACAAAATGGTATCATATATCTTTTTTTTAAAATAGTCTTAGCTTATGGTATTTGATTGCATGCTGTATTTTTATCTCTTGATTCTGTATGCTGAAATATAGAAATTATGACCTCAAAGTCCATCTATGCTAACTGAAATCATTTTATCTCACTAGCTTTGGCAAAGGGAGGCAGGAAGCTTGAGGCAGCAACTGCATAACTTGCAAGAACATCACAGGTATCATCCTACAATAAATAACATCACTGTGAGTAAGAGAACAAATGCATTGCATCTGGTGTAAAAAAAATGCATTGCATCTGAGTTTTTCTGTTTAATAAATTAATGCTGCTGATCAGTAGTGAATTGATCACCAAGTTCTGCAGAGGAAGGGGGGGGGGGGGGGAAGAATCAAATTCAGCACATGATGAACAATCACAATAATATGCAATCCGATCAAGGTTCTAGGCTAGGGCCAGGAAACTTAAGTCAGATAAATAAAGTTTGATCTTATAGATCTTTAAGTGAATAATCCAGAATGAGCTGTACTATAATTTCTTACTATGGCACCTCAACATTTAGCAATGGCAATAAGCAACAATGGGTTTCATTTCCCTTTAGTTTACCCTTTTGCTAATGTTTCTGTTCACTTCCTTTCATCTTTCACTTTTGCTTCCCTTGTTGGTTCTTGTGGGTTTCATCTCTAGCCTATCCCAGCTAGCTTGGCACTACTTTTCTCAACAAATATGAAATAATATTTTACATTAACACGTGCAATATTAAAAAAGCATAACGAACATGTCCTTGTGTCGTGCAGGCAGTTGTTGGGTCAGCAGCTTTCTGGCCTGGATGTAAAAGACTTGCAAAATTTAGAGAATAAGCTGGAAATGAGCCTGAGAAATATTCGTCTGAAGAAGGTGACATTGCAATTTGTTGAGACTACACCGTCATGTAGTTTATAGTTTCTTACGGAACATGGACGTGGTGATTTTTTTACTAACTTTCACTTTACAGGACCAACTTATGATTGATCAAATTCAAGAATTAAACAGGAAGGTGTGTATGCGTATCTTCATATCTTGGGTGTAAATTGTTAAGGGTATACTGTCCTATTAGGAGTCTATAGTACTAGAGTCCTTTTCCTATTTCATGTTGTACTATTGTCCTCCTAGGACATATAGCCCCCTTAGGGCTACATTATAATACAAGTGCTATTCATAACATAAATAATTTACTCTAGTTTCCTATTTAACTGGACAACTTCTTGTTTGAATTTAGGGAAGCCTCATACACCAGGAAAACATGGAACTATACAACAAAGTCAACCTTATTCATCAAGAAAACATTGAATTACAGAAAAAGGTACAGCCATCTGCAAACATTTTGCCAAACAGATATGCAGCTTGCACAAGTCGTCTTTTGTTTTTCCATTTCACAAGTGCAGTTTATGTGAATCACAAAGTAACATTCCTTTTTCATTTCTCAGGTGTATGGACGAACTGTAAATGAGAATCCAACAGGTACTACTGTTAGATACAGTATTCTGAATAAGGATAACGAAAATGTTCAGGTTAATCTTGAGCTAAGTCAGCCACATAATGATGAAAGGGAGGAGTCAGGAACACCAAGTCTGGGGTGAGTTCTTGTACAAATTAATAGACAGTTGAGGTTCAAAAGGACATGAGTTAAGATAATTTACTGAAAGTGCATCAGACTTCAACTGCAGAATGATGACAAAGACTAAGAGACCAGGACCCTGTACTTTGGGGTTGAGTAAAAGGACCTACCAGCAAGAACTACCAGCTAAACAGTAAAGCTTCATGGAATGCAATAATTTCTGCACAAACAAGGGTGTTGATTGTACTTGTATCTTTCATGTTACGTTTCTTGAATTAATTCAGAAACTGCAGAATTTATAATGTATACTACGAAGAATATAGCTCTTGTGAATTGTAACTCTAAAACATTGTGCAGCAGAGAAGGTTCAAAGCTACTTGATAACATGTTCAATACATGGGATGACCCAGTAGTGCTTAAAGCTAGGTACAAATACGGATACAGACTTTTAAACTGTGAAAAGAGGAGTATTAAGGGAACTTCATAATAATGCATGGTACAGAAGATTTTGCAAAAACAACAATATTAACGATTAAACCAGAACAGCCCAACGTTCAACTAGACATATAACTAAGTTGACGAAACAGAAACATCCAAATGTGCACAAGGTCTAAAATTGAGTGCTGCTATAGTGTTTTGCCGCAAACAGGAAGTCTTTAGATTTTTAGCACACGAGAACTGGTTCTTGTGGAATCCATGTGCACATGGATGCACTTCTCGGTGTCTATCACAGATCCACAAAATCTTTTGTCTAAGATTTATTTAACCCAAGTCACGGGAAGCATTCTAACTGCGCCATTTACCCACCTTTACCATATATAATACTGCTAGTCTTGTTTGCATACATTGCATAACAAATGGAAGAAAAGAAACAAGTTACAAGGGAACGCGTATGCACCTTGTATTTACTTCCAAGTATCTTTAAGCTAGCACATTTTCCAGTTTATTCTGAAATAAAAGGGAATATTCTAGCTTCCTTGCTCCAAAGCGAGAAAAGATCATCCATGCATAGTTCTTAATTAGTTGCTTACAAGTTACAACCTTAGCTCGAAACCAGGCCTACTATTGCATATTCACATCACAGCTAGAACCATGTAATCACAGATCGTGTCCGACGAAACATGATTTCAGCCAATGATCAGTGTTTCCAATTTTTCCATTATGCGCCTAGAAAACTTACAAATTCTTGCAAGTTGTGCAGTTGCCGCCTCTAGCTTGCTGCCTCCACATGCATATCTGGTCAAAATAGTCCAAGGTTAGCTTATATATCAACCCATACAGGCGAAGTATCGTTTTATTGTGAATTGGAAGATCAAAATCATAATAAAACACAGGAATAGTACATATGCATAATAAGGGAAGAGCTTATGTTGTGCAAATGCCCAAAGAAAATCCAAAAAAAATAACTAAAAGCAAGAAATGAAACAGACTGATAGAACAACGAAGTGTCTAGAGGCTCTGTTTCATAAAGACACAATGGTAATGTGATTGCTACCACATTCACACCTAAATGATGCACGTAAAGCATGTCAATCAACCAAGCATACTAAAAGTCTACCAGCTAAAGTAATCTGAACAATCCAAGTCAATCTTAAGCACATTCTGTTGGCGAGCTTACTGACAAGAGAAAGAAAAAGGAAGCCCACAAAGCGTAGATAGCACATGTTGCATTACACGACGAGCATGGCAGTACAGCACAACATGCAATGCAATTTTGTGGCATGGGTAACACGTTAAACAACGCATAATGCTATTGGTTATTGTTGGCAGTCACAAGGCACAGAATCAACTTATAATAACTGTGACTCTAAGAGAAGCATGGCCAGTACGTAGGTTGCGCATTAAGGGGTGATATGCATGTCACCAGAATACTAAAAACAAAAAATAAAAGCAGAGAGAACATATACCTAAAATATTTCACAGCAAAGCTAGGGCATATGCAGGGTAATAATATTAGCAAAATGACGATTTATGGACAATATCAGCTGATATTTCACCATACCTGATATTACACACCTGACACAGAAAATTATAAATGTATTTTCGGTTACACCAATGTCAAATTATCGAAGTAATTATTATATTTGAACAATATTTTTTTTTCAAAATCTTACATTAAGATATATTGAATCAATGAATTCTTATTGCTTTGCGGGTTTGATGACACCATGTTCACTACTTCGAAAGATATATTCTTTTCTTACTAACACTCCTTTAAACTCTGGCAAATCCAACAGCATTATAAATCAACTGACATATCATGGTATCCGATGCACCAGACCTCAAACAGTATGAACTGATGCCTTCTATTTTAGAGCGTGATTATAATCTGCAAGTGTGTGCTAATATGAAACATCTAACTTCTCATCAATACTGTCAAGTGCTTCGCAATGGATGACATTAAAATATAATGCGTTCTGAATAACGTGTGCAATTATGAAGAAAAGATGACTTCATGTCATGTGAAACGTTTTCTAGTAGTTTGCTTCAATCAAACTACCACAACCTTTGAATCATTTAGATTCATACAGCTCACAGAGTCTGAATATATGCAGCTTATCTCGATGTATATAATTTGAGAATAAGCAATAGAACCACTTCTAAGTTCTAACCAACATGCTTTTAAGAGATCGAATAATGTGACAAACGCGGATATAGCTTATTAGAACGGTAGACTTGTATTCCATGCGCTTAAGGAAAATCATAGTCTGAACCACGGCCTGCCACTTGGAAAAAGTCTAAAAGCCACTCGATTGGCAAAAGATAAACAAGCAAGAAAATTATAAAGATTGGAAGAGTTCCTTCAGCAATCTCAGGTGTGCACAGACAATATCTGCCGACTTCTCACATCTTAGTATCAAAATGCAAATTCAAGAACAAAAAATGATACCAATAAAAACATGATATTAAAATACACTCAGTTGTCCGTATGCGCGAAAGGGGATCCTACCTAAAGTTTCTGGAGACCAAATATACTGCCTCGACACAGCAAATGAGACGCCTCTTGGTTCTACAAACTACAATACATGTACATAACAAGTAATGAAACAAGCGGAGAGCTGGAAAACAGACGAGCGGGCCAAAAAATCAAGACATTCCATAACAGAAATGTATTAATCGTTTCTATCAACAATAACACTTGACAGCACCAACAGCCCAACCCTAGAACCAAAACCGTAGAACCGGTCCTGTTCCTCACATGCACCTAAGGATTCAAGCTCCCAGGCTGGCAGTCCGAATACTGTATTAGAGTTCACATCATCATAGTTTTCACAATTAGGCTACTGGCAATCTAACTATCACGGATTACACATGATTGGGAGCAGAATTGAACGGATCGAAAGCGAAGTGCGGAGAGCTCACCAGATGGATCCCTCCCTCGCTCCGTCGCGAGGTCGATGTGCCCCATTAAACCCTAGATTAGAGGTGGTGGTCGTGGTGGTGGAACGGAAGGAAGGGGAAGGAGCATGGTGGAGTTTATAGGCAGACGCGGGATTTGCAGTCGGGAGGGGCGGAGGCAGCCGTGAGAGCCGAATGTTGTTTGCAGGATTAAAAATGGGCACCGGTCTGGCGCGAGCGTCCCCGGCCCTTCAGCCTCGAAGAAACCAGCTGCCGACTAGGAAACCAGCTGACACGTGGGGCCGCTTCGGATGTCCTTAGGGCGTGTTTGTTTCGTCGAAAATCTTGCTTTTTAAAGATATTAAATAAAATCTAGTTACAAAACAAATTCACGAGACAAATCTAATAAAGGTAATTAAATTATGGTTAGACGATGGTTACTATAACATCAAAGTAGCAAAATATAGATTAATTAGGCTCATTAGATACATTTCGTAAATTAACACCCATCTGTCAAAAAAGTTTTGTAATTAAATTTTATTTAATATTCTAAATAGTAAGGTTTTTTTTATGTGACAGGTTTAAATTTTAGTCTAGGGGAGAACTTTCCATTTCAAAAATCAAACCTGTGTTATATAAAATATTGTAGTAGGTAAGTACGTATAAAACTTTATATTGTTAAATGTGCGACACTTTTAAATTTGTATTAGTGTGTCATTTAGGGATTGTTTTTTTTCTAAATTTAGCTCTATCACATCAAAGAGAATCTGTCATTTAATGACCGTCTACAACAATACAACAAGGTGTAGTGGTGACTTCGTCAATCTCGAGGATTTGCTGACTCTGTGTTCGAGGATGCTTATAAAGGTAGAGTTTCTATATATGCGTTCATATGGATGACTGTGCGTGCATTGTGAGTGTCTGCGTTGTATTGTTTAATCGCAAAAAAAACATCTAGTAAATTACACCCAACTGTCAAAAAAACAGTTATCGTTAGACTTTATTTAATAATCCTAAATAACATGATTTTTTTAAATGTGACAGGGCTAAAATTTAGCCTTCAAGAAACGAACAGGCTCTAAGTCCATAAACTATTAAAATGATATTATGTCCTCAACTTCAAGTGTTATATCTTAGTTTAAAGCTTCAAAAATATCCATGTGACAGAGCATGATTTAAATACTCATGTGACTTCTGCTTGAGCATTATTTGACACACTCTGTCTTCAAATAAAAATCATGTCAATTTTCAAGTTAGAGAACGTTGTTCATGCATGGCTAATCAAAAATAGAGGGTCTAACAAATAAGGTAAGGTGATTATAAAACTTAGAATTCTAGCTTGATTTTTCATCAGCAGTAGGCAGCAGATTTTTTATCAGCGGTAGGTAGCAGAAAGTCTTGTGCACTGCACGGTCCTCGGGGCTGATAACAATGCCAACTTGCCGGACAATCCTGCCGACGGCAACGTGTCCATGTTCAGTGAACCTCCTCTACCTCTACGTTTATAATTTTTTTTATACGCTCACTTACCCCTATGAACACGCGTACGGAAACCCTATCCTATAAACACCTCCGAAAGACCGAGCACTCGGCAGATCTGGAGATTTCCGAAGTTATCAAAGGCGTCTCGTTGTCGACGAAAACACCGCTTACCACTTAACACATATGCCGGTAAATCCTAAAAAATTTGCTTACATCGAAAGTCGAACCTAAAATCTTAAAAATGTTACTCGGTTGTTTTAACCATTACGCAAAGACCTCACCTCTACGTTCACGTGACACCCGCGCCGCACCACCGGTCTCTGTACCGCTCCGAAGGGCCAAGCCAACAGACATTTTTCTGGGCGGAAAAGCACGAGCATAGCCCGGCCTAGCCCAGTCAGCAGCCGCGCGCGGCGTCTCGAGGTCCACGGTGGCTCCGGCTCGTGACGTGATGGATGGTCCCCCTACCGCCCGAACCGGAGGCCGCCGCGGAAGCTCCAGCGAAAGCCGCGGCCACGTGCTCGCAGGCAGGTGACTGGCTGCAGGCTGCGGCGCAACGCGGCGGCCACCATCCCACTTGCCTGGAGCTGGCTGGCCATGCCCGGGGAGAAGAGAGAACACGAGCGGCTCGATCTCTGCTCGGGCCGCGGGGATCGATCCAGCCCGCCAGCCCGGCACGGCGCGGCACGGGCTGTCCTGCACTGCAAACGCGTCAGGCCCGTGTGGCGTCTTGCCCTCGCCTCATCGCCTGCCTCCACGAGGACGCGCGCATGTCCAACGTCGTCCTTCAGTCCATCAGGACCACCGGGATCACGGCGATCTCGAGCTGTATGTGCTCATCCTCCTCCGCCATTTTGCATTGGTCTCTTCAACTCTTCCAGTTAACGTACGGTGCAAGGCCGGTGATGTGGTTTTGCAGTTTTGGTGGCCTGGAGCCAATCTACAAACTGAGTAAATACATTGTTCCATCAAATAAATTACTCCAATTTTGCTTCACCAATTCACTGGATTGATTCAAAGTTTTCTAGTCTGGACTCTGCCTGTGCTCCCGCCTAATTGGAATGAGTAAGAAAGGAACTTAAAAGTGGTGACGCAAAAACTACTCATTAAATTAGGTACCCACTTACGTCCCTAGTTACAATTGCTAAGCCAGCTCCAATTGATCAAAACGTGTGGGGTGCGGCGATTCAGAGAAACTGCAATGAACACTTTAGAAAGGGACATTGTTGTGATATACAGCTAGCCTCCATAATGTTTCAACCCAGCTAGTTCCAGTTACTTATCCGTACAAGGCGTTAGTTCAATGTTCATGTTTTAAGATTCTTTTTCAGGCAATTCTGTCGTTATTGGTCGCCATTAGCTAGCAAGATTATAGTGGAGTTGTTGATTGTAGTTACCCTATTTTATATCAGGTGAACAGTCATGCATCATAGTTGCTCATGGTTGGAACACTAGAATTTCACAGGAATTATACAACAATTTTACACAAATTAGTCTGATTCATAGGAAAACGGAGGATTAAGGAGATCTTAACTTCTACGTGAGCTTGTTGGTTTATGTGACGCATATGTTACTGTACATCAATAAGGCCTTCTTTGGAACACAGAAATTTCATCTGAAACGGTTCAATTTCACATGAAAAATGTAAGATTAAAAAGACTGCAATCCAGATGGATCTAATATCTATTTCGATCGAGTATGCATATAATCAGTTTCACTGATGGCCTGCGGTGGTAAAGTTGTGCCAACAGTCCACTTGCTGAGAATAGATAAATGACTACGCTGGACACATGCTCTGGAATGCAACCAGCTCACGAATAACAAGCTTTAAGGAAAACCTATATTGCTCCTGGATCTCATTCACATTCCTTAATTATTTTTTGCTCATCGATTTGCATGACAAGATGCGTGCATTCAGCCCCAGTTTAATTAACGAACTGTTTAGGCCCTCGACACCAAGCATCTATATCTGCAGCGGCTGCCATGGTTTTCGCTATGTCGGCCGGCTCTGAAAAGCTGGATTGGGAACTTTGTTTTTTTTCTCTGTTTTCAGTATATTATTATCATCAAGTTGGGTGTAAGTTCTTGTTAAGCTTTGGTTGTATTATTGTATACTATGTTCCTCCTATGAATTAACGATCAAGTCAAACTAAAACTCAAGTGAAAATGCAGTGCTTTTTCGATGATGCATATATGTTAGAAATAAAACCCGACTATATATATATCACACAATATTGTAAGCAAGTTCACAACTATGGAGGAATTTATTTTTTCTTAGGAGATTTGTTGGTTATTTGGTTATTATTCTTAGTCTATACTACCATGAGTAGTTATTTGGTTATTTTTAGTCTATACTGGTATAAGTAGTTGTTTGATTATTTTTGAAATTTAATAATTTGTTGATTAACTTAAGTTCATGAGATTTGTTGGTTACCTATTGTCGCAAAAAAAACTCGATAAATATGAGGATGTTACATTCGATGATCTTGAGTCTTCAGTCCGCTGCCTCTATCATGTACTCTAGCTACCCCCTCCCCTTCTATTGATTTGTCCGTATTGCCGAACATTTTCACCGCAAAGGGTTCTAGGGCACTAGTCTAGATCCTCCGCCACCGTCACGTTCTGTTGTAAATACCATCCCTATATAATTGACAAATCATCGATTTTAACCTTCTCAAAACAAAAGGGTACTAGTTTGTCATTATTTTTCTTCCTGGTATATTAGCCTCATCTTAATAGTACTAGTTTTTTTCTATTAGTAGTGTTGTCAAGGTCCTCATAATTTTTAGAACCGAGCTATTCGCAGTTGAGACTTTTCTGAAATTTATGTCTACTAATCTGAGAAGGCTACTAGTACACAATTTCTCTTGAATTTCTTAAGACGTTGATTTGTTTTTTTCAGATGGATCGCAATTCGTCTACTTCCTGAGATCCCTTGGGTAACATCCGAGTGCTAAACTTTTCTTAATCACCATTGTCAGACCTAGTTCCTTCCAGCTGCAGGATTAAAAAACTGTCACTATGGCAGCACTGGTCAGGTCAATAATTGCGTTGTTTTATCCCGTGATCACGTGAGGCCCGTATCTGATGCAGAAATGCCCCGCTGGAGGCTACCAGCCGCAAGGAATTGTTAATGGCGCATTATTGGCGGTTGTTTAATGGGTCGCTGCTCCCAAAGACATTCCCCATCTACTACTTAATCTAGGGTTTTTATGTTAACAAATCAGATCGCCTCCCTTTGCAGGTTAAACAAATCAACCATTAGTCTTTAACAAGTTTGTGTCAGGACCCCAAAGCATATGCAGCTGGCCGCTAAAGTGCAGAGCATTTCGCCACCTGTTTGGTCACCCAGCTTCTACTCCGGCTTTCTTCAGCGTTTTCTATGCTGCTGCTGCGGCTGACAAGTTGTTTCAACGCGTTGGCATCGGTACCTTTTTCTTTTTTTGTGGCAGTTTAAATATAGCAATATAGTTTGACCGGTGAAGAAGTGATGGGTGGTGCAAGTCGGCAGCCATATGTTACAGGCTTACAGCTAATATGCTAAGCTCATGCAGCTGCAGTTGATTTGCTCGTTGACAGCTGGTTTTAGAGCTTAATTAGGGTTTAGATGTGTTTCACAGGTCTGCTTAAACAAGCTAGAGCAATAGAGCATTCATATACCAGCAGCAAAACAAAACCCTAAATGGGGTCAGTCGTCTGACATCTTCATGACATATCCCAACAATATACACCAACAATGTGAATTCGATATTACTACATTCGGATTTTTTTTTTTGTTGATGACGTTAGGACTACAAGCATAGTTCATTCAAGCTAAAAATAGTCCTAATGTCATCCCGTCCCAATCGAAGTTTAAGTTACATTGACACAAGTTTAGCATTATAATTTTGACTTTCTAATTAATATCGATTGAACATCCCGTTCAAGTACAGTATCACCTTCATTGTTTGATAAGCAGAAAAACAAGAGGAATTATTCGGACTGATGCAAAACACAACAACGACAATGTTCATTATCCAAGCAAAGGACAACGACTTGAACGTACGTACATCTGTAACCTGATGAATTGTACCGTCTTCTAGAACTGTTCCTTTTTCATTTGATCTTTCGTGCTAAGCCTAAGATACATTTTTTGGATAATGGAAAAACCGTTCCAGCATAAGATACATGGCTACTGAAGATCTATAATCGAATTTCTCTCATCATATTCCTGCTGGTTTAGCAAAGGGAGGCAGCAAGCTTGAGGCAGCAACTGCATAACTTGCGGCAAAATCATTGGTATGACCATGATCCAACCTACAGAAAACAAATAATTGGAACAATTATCCACAAGTCAGTCATGACATAAATGTACACAGGAGTTTTTAAGCACAGTTGTAGACTGTATACATTGGTTCCACTACCCCGTGAAAACCAATGAGCTTATGTAATACCAAGCACTTTTACTGCAATTAAAATTAGACACTTATAGCAGCATTTACGAACATCGCATATCAGAGCAGCCGTATATATCAAAGAGACTTCATCCTATTCTTAGCACTTTAGCAGCCTCATGCTTATATAGATCCCATGTAACACATATCATATCACAGATATACAGTGCGCTCAGTATAGCACATCTTATGCATAGCATATGAGATTCATGTTATCTTTCGAGTCAGCAAGCGCTCCAGTACATGTGGAGGTCATTCAGCAATGGCCATCACATCAGTGTTACTAGCACAAAAACTAAATGGCACCACAGTGTTTTAGTATGCATAGAATGTGAAGTGAACAAAAGTTAAGCTCCAGCCACTCAACCTGGATATCTAGGGTTATAGTCTATTATGCAGTACGTCAATGCTCAACACTTCTGAGATATTAGACAAGAAATTGCACTATACTGAATAATAGTGGATAAGAAATCAAAGTGATAATGATACTTTATACTCCTTTTTCTACTTAAATTTCTCCATGCTAACAGTTTGGTTTTCCCATAATATCATCTATTATAAAATTGGCCAAGAAAAGATGGTCGATAGCTTATGTATCTAATTAATCTGAAAACTTCTCATGACAACTGATGAGGTTTATCTTTCATATAGCTCGTCAAGAAATCTTACAAGTTTCTCGCAAGTTATGCAGTTGCCGCCTCTAGCTTGCTGCCCCCAAATGCCAAACCTACAAAAGAACATGTAAGGATTAGTTCAACCAAATATCAACTATTTTTCATTAGAAATAGAAGCTAATTGCTATTTTATCACAACCAAGGAGTGTTCGCAAACAGAGCCCACCAGCACGGGAACCATGTACACCTTCAAACACCCTCTGAGGTTTGTTCAATCAAGGTCCCATGTATGTTATAGTGTTATATCTTTATGACAGCTTATTACAAATTCTGTGCTGGGATATTCAATAGATTCTGTGTGCATGTAAATTGAATGCACCTAAGATGCTAGAAATCAGCAAATGGTTTCTGGACAATATATAGAAAATAAAATTAAGGTCAGCAGATATCTAGTACAAGAGTATGAGTATGACCCCATGTATCAAAGCACCCTTAGATGGTTCATCAAACTGAAGGGAAAAAAAAACAGATCAATAACACTATATGTCTATAGCCATGACAAGACCTATGTTTAATCCTGTATTTCATGCTCCACAAGGATCAAAATATGGAAAAATAACAGAAAAGAAAGGAGATCTGAGTGTTTGATGCATGCAATCTCTTGATAATCCATGAGATCTAGGAGAGATGAACACATAATTTGGAAAGCAAAGCGAGGGAACAAGAGCATAGTAATAACAACGTAGTCCATGTGTGACAAGACCAGAAATGGTCCAAGATCAAAAGTCATCGGACTCATTAGTTACCTGGACATGTAGATCGGATCTTCAATCCCACACCATAGCAACTGGGCACCCTTCTCCACAGCAAACCTTGACCCTCATTGTTTCTAAACAGACGAGGAACAAGCTATACTTGTTGCTGGTGCAAGATGGGGGACGAGGCTGGGCCTACTTTTATAGCCGAAAAGGCAGAGACGAAACGTTGATAAGTAGCGGAGGTGAGGGGGAAGGGGGCAAACAAGTCAGAAAGATAAATAGGGATTGATTATAAATTGGATTAGTGGCAGGCAATGTCACTTTTCATTTGCAGACAAGCAAAACTCCCACTTGCCAGGAGTAGCTTTGCCCTCATTGGGCAGACGACCATTTAAAATGAGTATGACTGCCATTAAAAATCGTCACAAAGAGGAACCGATTATAAAACTATCAGTATGATTGTCATTAAAATCATCACAAACAGGTACTGACAGGCAGATGGACAGCTCTTTTTAAATCTGTTTTGAACATGTAGCTTCCAAGGAATGGTCTTACGTGTGCTCGTATAACAAAATCAAGTGTGTTAAATACCCTCTTGACTTCGTCAATCGATTTGTATAAAATGGATTTGTCTCAAGGCATCCATTACCATCATTCATGGTTAATTGGTGGTAACAATTCAAACCAGGTCAATAGGTAATAACAACTCCATGTATGCAAGGCATGTACCTATACTTTCCAAATGGCCCTGCATTTGTTTACTTGCTGGTTGGGCTGGCCGTAGCTTTGCCGAAGCTGCGCGGAAGGGCTCCGGGCCAAGAATCTTTTTTGCTCTTGGATTCTGCCTGTCGAGCTTACATTCATTTGGGCTCACCATCCCATGCTGTGCTTTTCATCACAAGTGCCTAGATCTCAAGCCATCGAGCGGATTCATTAGAAATGAAGCATGATGACTAGAAATCGCAAAGAGTAGTATGATCGTCCAAGTCCAACTGCGCAGCTGCATGACACACACTTACTAATGCCTGCTATAGCAGCAGTACCATCAATAATAGAGTTTTATATTCCTTAACGGTGTATTGGGGCCTGTTATATTATCCAAAAGAGCAAGATTCACACTGATACCCCCTCCCCTCTTTTTCTTGAGAGTTCAAAACATGAACATGAGAGAACTGATGCAAGAGATTGCAAGATAGAATCCCAAAATGTCTGAAAATCATGAGAACTATCAACCAGGCACTAAAACATGGATATCGAATCTAAGCCCTGGCGGTCAATACAGGAAACTAGGCGATGCCTTAGTAATTGAGCTACTGGTAGTTGGCACAGTAAATCACAAAATAAGTTACTATTCCATAAGAAGGTCAAAATCCTAACATAGCATTAACAATATGTGTTGTTTCATAATGCTGAAGTGCCATTGTTTTCTTTGGAGAGGAATCTTGATTTTGAATAAACACTTTTGTGACGACATTCTACCAGTGACTTAAAGCTCCTTCAAACTAATATGATGTGAATTCAGCATTTCCCATTGGGCATTGGCCACTGGTCAAAACATTTACAAGGCAGCAACTTGTTTGGATTATATGAACAGTCCCAAACTTGGGATCAGGAGAAGAACACAGGAGGCGAACTCATAAACAATTTATATGGTTTTTCAATGTGTTAGCTTCATAAGGTTGGATCAGAGTTTAGTTTAGTTCTTGATCAAGTTGGTGGTCTAATTCCATGCATTGTCCAAGAAAGAAAGCGTTTTGAGTACATCAACTTTAAAAGTTGTTGGTCGACAGAGATGTAGACAAATTCGCTGATCAAAACTGAAATAGCAACATCACCAGTAATAATATATATATATTTTCGGCAAACACGTCAGGCGCCTGATGCAAATGTATGGCACTAGATCAACATGGGTGCAACTCAATTGATTGTGTGAATTTTTTATTATGCATTATTGGTGATGTGAGAGAGTGTTTGATCCTCCCAAAACATTCCACATCATCAACTTCGTTTAACCAAAGGAGGAGAGCTTTTAACAATATAATAATCAAAGGTCTTAACTTCACGGGAAAAACAGAGCAGTTGCTAGATTGATGGTAACATATGGTTGAAAGTTTTCCCAGGATAGGAAAAATGAGATGGTCTTGTTAAGTTTCTTAAGAACTTTCTGAGAAAGACACCGCCTTACCTTTTGAACATACACACTCGCCGTCCAACTAGACTAAAACTATAAGCTTGAGGGCGGTCTTTTTGAAGCAGATTTCTTGGATGAGTAGAGGAAATTAAACTGGTGTTGCTTTGAAGATGCCAGATTACAAAGTTTCATCAGATGAAACTCTTTATCCTCTTTTTAGGGGTAAGATTTGTGATATGATATAATATATGGGTAATGACTGCCGAGCTTGTGAACTGAAGTGGAGGTCACAACTAGGGGAGGTTGTCAGGAAAGGCAACAGCTAATGCGCCAACAGTGCCGTCCTAACACGCATGATTAGCAACTAAACAAGTGTGGGGCTAGTTGGAAAAGCTCCAACTCCGAGATTCATAAAGGGTTTGCAATATGTATGATAAAATGGTATAAACCACTAATTTTAGTTCAAAAATAGGAACAAGGTATCGGCACCTATTATCATCAATCAGCCAGTGGCTTGGTGCAGCTCTAAGAATTTATGGACTTAGAGATCACATCTCTAGTGCTCTACCAAATAGCCACTGTATCCCATCGTTCATGAAACAGGGATAAAGTTAGCTGGGCATCTTTCTAAGTTCAATTCATAGAGAGCCGACCTCGGCAATTCAGCACGGTACCAGCTGCACCTTTTGTTGTCGGCAATGTACGAGATGGGCCAGAAACCAGATCTAGGGGGCATCAAAAAGTGAAAAGACTGAAGTTAAAAATATGCCGGGGGGAGGCCGAACCCTACCTCGATCTGTCGGCGCGGAGGCCACATGTCCACGTCGGCAAGCGCGGCTTTACACAGGCATGGACAGAGCACGGCCCGGCCGTGGGCAGCTGCCGCGTGCTGCACGGCAGGATCTGCCTGCGCGCATCCCGCTCGTCGTGGTCAGACGGCAGATCACTAGCCGCGCCCCTCATTGACCCCGCCGGTCCAGCAGCCGGCCGGCCGGCCGATCTCGGGAGCGTTTCGTCGTACGGGT
>LAPY01001110.1:87909-100383 GCA_000970635.1 Eragrostis tef
GTGACTGCTCCCGCTCCTGTGGCCGCTGGGATGAAGGGTATTGCTACGCCACAGGCTAAGAAGTTGGCGAAGCAGCACAGGGTGGACCTTGCCAAGGTGACTGGCACGGGGCCATACGGCCGAATTACGCCGGAGGATGTTGAGGCAGCTGCTGGCATCCAACCAAAGCCAAAGGTTACACCTGCCACTGCACCACCACCGTCTCCCGCAGCGCCGGCAGTGGGTAAAGTGCCTCAGGCCGCAGAGCTCCCACCAGTACCTGGTGCCACTGTTGTTCCATTCACTAGCATGCAGGCTGCGGTGAGCAAGAACATGGTGGAAAGCTTGGCAGTGCCGGCATTCCGGGTTGGGTATCCGATTTTGACCGACAAGCTCGATGCGCTGTATGAGAAGGTACTGACATTGGAGGATTCGGAGAATGCTCTTCGGTTTCTTGGCCTTCTTCCTGATGATTGGATCAATTTGGTTTTTTTAGGTTAAGCCGAAGGGGGCGACGATGACGGTTCTGCTGGCAAAGGCTGCAGCCATGGCGCTTACGCAGCACCCTGTTGTCAACGCTAGCTGCAGGGATGGAAAGAGCTTCACTTACAACAGTAACATCAACATTGCAGTGGCTGTCGCTATTGATGGTGGGGTTATTACACCCGTCCTGCAGGACGCTGACAAGGTATACAAGATGCAAGTGTTAAACACCTGTATGTTATTAGTTAGAAATTTTAGCTCAAGAGTTCACTAAACAACATATGAAATGGCAAATGCAGCTGGATATATACTTGCTTTCACAAAATTGGAAGGATCTGGTCAAGAAGGCACGCGCAAAACAGCTCCAACCCAATGAGTACAGTTCTGGTAGGAACTTCTTGCAACATGTAGTGTGTTAGATTGCTGTTGCAAAATTAATGGTATTCATAGACATTTTGCTAACCTGAAGTTTTCATGGTTCGCAGGTACATTCACACTGTCCAACCTGGGAATGTTTGGTGTAGACCGATTTGATGCAATTCTTCCACCTGGCCAGGTGAACTTACTTCCCTTTGTTGCTCAGTTTACACTGAATAATGATATTTACTTGTATGACTCATGCACGTGAACTGATATTTGAGTCTATGAAAACAGGGAGCAATTATGGCTGTTGGTGCCTCAAAACCTACAGTGGTGACTGACAAAGATGGTTTCTTCAGTGTCAAGAGCAAAATGCAGGTTAGTCATGCATCTGATTGTTTTGAATGCCGGATATCTGCATATAATGTTACATATTGATTGAGCTACATCGAAGAGATTTTATTAATACCACGATCTGTAGTTGTTTATGTTTTATCATGTGTCATATGGAGTGCATCACACATTTGAATGCTATAATTGACATCAGAAATTGGATAATATTACAACCGTTCTTGTGGGTGTTGCCGTTTTTAGTAGATATTATTCACTGTCCTATCTAAATCATAGATATTAGATTTATTGGCTTGCAATGGAAAAGATATATAATTCATCTATAGCAAGCACCTCAACTCACACTTTTGGGGCAAAGTAAAAAAAAATGCATATTCCAATGTCGATTCTTCTTGTGAAAATCATGTGTCAATGTCGTAATGGGCTCTTAAGTCTATCTTTGAGTTATGTATGAGTGATGTTTTATATGTGGAGGTATTGTCAGTACTGAAATTTATTAGCTGATTGGTCTATTGCATCATTTTGGTGCCTTAATTTCTGCCATAAGTGCAGTAAGCAATAGATCTTTTCGTGAACTGATTGCTCATCCCAAGCCTATGGCATAATGATCAAAATTTGGTAGAAAGCTAAAATGTCAATCCCACATAACTTAAGCTATACAAATTTGCATACAACTAAGTTGTTCTAACTCTTTTTTTCTCAGGTCAATGTCACTGCTGATCATAGGATTGTATATGGTGCTGATTTGGCCGCTTTCCTTCAAACTTTTGCAAAGATTATTGAGGATCCTGAGAGCTTAACATTGTAAGATTATCCATAAGCCAATCAGTTGCTGATTCAAGTTGGAGTTCTACTGTTCTCCAATTTTTTGTACCTTCAAGCATTCAACAGGATGTTTCCTGGATCATTTGTACTGCTTTTTATTTATGGATATTTTAATTGTGTCAGAGAGATTGTACTTTCAATACTGTCGAAATTTTGAAAAGCAATAAATTAGAATTGTAGATTAGTTTGATAATTAGTTTTTTTTTCTTCTGGTACTTCTGTCTTTCCTCTTATGCTTTCTGTCAACCGTTTATATACTGTTGATGAAAAGTTAGTCATTTTCTATAAATTTGCAAATGATTAGAAATCCTATTTTCCCTTGGGGAAAATTCCTCATTGCATTTATTTCACTCCTGACAATAACTTGGGGAAAGGAAAAGCTCAATTTAGGCCAATATTCAAAATGATTGGGGCAATTTGTCCAGCTTATTGTAATGTCGGAGAATATATATTTAGCAATCACTGAATATATATTTAGCAATCACTCGTAGCAATTGGATTATGGAATTTGAGCAGCATATAACAAGTTCAACCACACATTGTGAGTATATTTAACAAACTGGAAAACTAATCACTCCAAATTACACTATTACAGTACAAGTCTGCATATACACAAACTGTCTAGTGTTATATGCCGGCTGATCTCATGCTAAAATAACTCTACACATTCACACAAACAGTTAATTTGTTCAGCTGGTTAGTCTGAGCCTGAATATGAAATGATTCACCTGAGTGCAAGGACTACATTCAGAGGTTGGTGGTTCCTTGAGCCCCTGATCTCTCGGCACACCCTAGCAAGCAAACCAAGAAAATCTCTCATGATGACAAATATGTGGAGCAGGTTCGACTCATCTTTGCCGACCTCTCCATGATAATACTCTGTGAGTTCCCTGACGTGCAGTAGAACCTGAGCTTCTCCAACTTTGAGTTCCTGCATTGTATTTTCTGCATATGCTTGGAATGATCTCATGCACTGCAAGAAGTTTTGGTTCTTGTCGCTGCTGGAAAAGTCCTCAATGAGCTTGGTAAGTTGAGCCAGTCCATGTGAAAGATTTGAGATTGAGCTTTTCAAGGTATCCAGATCTATGCTTGCTACCTTCTTAACATTGCCAAGCTCATTACTTAACTCAGAAACAAATTCTGTAGCCATTTCCCAATACTCATCTCGTCCTGTTGGTGTGGCATCACAATATTCAGATGTTTCACTAGGCTTAGCCTTTAATCCTTGCGATCGAGCCATTTCTTGAACTACAAAATGAAGGAGTGTTGTCTTCCCATCAGATCCCCGTATATCTGCCAGTTTTAGCAGTGCGTCCAGTCTAAAAGCACTCGCGCTCCCTCTTATTGTTCCAACATTCATCCTGTTTCCTGTCTTGAGTACTGCTTCGAGTAATCTTATGAACAATTTGCTGGATCTTAGTTCAGCGCAGGCTCCCTATGATAATAAAATTGAAATGAGGCTTCAGATAGGAATCCTATCTTGTAAGTTATTCGAAAAGGTTCCACTTACATTGATCATTGAAAAGGACATTCTGATATGAGCTACTTCATCATCGAAAGTTTCCTTGTACAGCATTGCCTCTATTCTTGAAAAGGCCATTGGTATTGTCAATAGCACCTTCACAAAGTTCTCTGCTGGATCTAACATGTTTATGCCCCCATCATAATCCAGTAGTTTTTCTTCTTCTTCCTTGGTTGGTTTCATCTTGACCAGCGCTTCCAGTTGTTGAACAGATAATCCAGTACCTAGAATAGTCCGTAGAAGAGGGTTAGTTCATCTGAATATCGTTTAGTTAAAAGATTTAAATCGATGTGATGATACATGCCTTCTTTTATAGAACTACAAACTTGCTCGGTGCTTGCATTTAATGTCTTCAACAATATAGTAGTATTTTGAAGTTTGTGGTGCTCGTTTCTTGCTGGACCGTGAAAGTTGTATGCAAATAAAGACTTGATCATCTGCTCATCGAATCTGCATGACATATGTGTAAGATGTAATAGTAGGCAATGCAATGACAATCTAGTAATGAGGATCCTTGTCTTACTCAAACTTGAAGGAAGTTGATTGTATGTCATTCCACACCATAGAGCGGTTTGGAGCAGCCCTTACTTTGTCCCAGTGCAATGGTTTTAACCTTGGAAGGGGTAACCCATCTTTCCCGACTTGTACTGAAAGAGGTAGTGGAGGCTGACCAGAGTTCTTCCCTTTAAGACTTGGAGGAGGTTTATTTGGTGGTGGAGGGGGTGGTGGTGCTTTTGGTGCACTCATTGCATTGAATGTTTGGAAAAATTCTCCTTCAGCTGAACTCCTTGAGGGTATCTTACAATCCAAATTGACATTTGCATTTGACTTGCTGAACATTGTGTTTGTTCTGGAGGGTGTGATATCTCTATAATGTGTATTAGTATTGAATTCGGATGGATTCTTTGATATCAGCTGCTCTACTTTTGTAACTTCAGGCTGTGTCACAGATGCCGAATTGTCGATTGTTTCTGCTGTCTGTCTGCACTTTATTTCAGTTTTCTGTGCGTCTAATTTTTCTGGAAGACAGTGAAAAGTTTTGCGCTCATGGCAATTAGTGGGAGCGGGGAAGGTCGGACTCTTTGGAGAGAATTGATATCGCAAATCTGGTGAAAGTGACTGATAAGATGAACCAGATGGTGAATTATCTGTGGGTGGAAAAGACGGAGATGGATCTGTCACATTTTTGGTGCAAATTTGCAGAGGTGACTCTATAATGGAGCCACTTGATGAATTGGAGCAAGGTATCGAATGGAAAGAGTCAGCTTCATCTGACTGCAAGTTGATGTTGGTCTTCACAGTACAATCACTTATGGTTGATTCTCTGCTTTTTGAGAGAGTGGTAAAAGTGGATAAGCCCTTAGATTTGGAGGACTGTTTAACGATTGAATAGTGCTCTTGGCCTTGTGTAACAGTACTAAGGTAAAGCAGGTCTGGGCTAGGATGGGAACTAACCTTCCTGGTAGCACCAGGTGACCTTTGAGCTCCTGATGCATGGAAAAACAGTTTGAATGGTTTTGAACCTCCCTTAAAGAATCTTCTTGATCTTCTGAAGGAGACTGCTGCTATGATCACTCCAAGAACAAGTAGACATGCTCCGATCACAGCTAGAGCAATAATGGCGCCTTTGGGCAGCCTGGGTTGACCTCCACCTCCCAATCTGCGTGCCACACTTCTTAGGGGTGCGACATGGTTGTGCTTCTTGAGTGGCATTCTTCTGTGACTCACATACGGAAGAGGAGCTGGAGCGGGTGGTCTTACTTTTTCCTGCACTAGTGCTGGTGCTGGTGATGGAGCTGCAGTTGGAGCTGGAGCTGGAGCAGCAGATCTCTTTTGACGCCTCCGGTGTTGCGACCGGTGGTGATTCAAGCCTATCAGCATCCTGAACCTGGCAATAGAACTGAGACCGGCATTGCTGGCTGCTGCCACAACACTGACCTCTTGCTGTCGACTCGCGAGACGAAGAGCCGCCCCCTCCAGGGCCTCAAAGTTGAGCAGGAGCAGCGCAACGGAGGCGGAGCTCAGGAGGAAGACGCACTTCATGGCCGAGCCCATCTGTGCTGATCAAGCAGCAGAAGAGGGTAGCCCCTCGTCGCACAACGAGGTCTCAATGGCTGCGACCAAAGGAGAACAGGAGGGAAGTAAGAGCTCATAAAATGGGATCAGTGTGTGCAGACACATTTGCTGTCTCGCTTCATTCTCTGCGGCTGCCCATCCGCCTCTGCAGGCTTTAATGGCACTCCAAGAAACCCCTGACCATAGCTGGTGCCTGCATTGCAGCAGAGCTGCCCTTTTACATCTGTCTCGCTTACCCCTACCAGCACTTTGCTGGTGAAACGGAAACGGTTTGGTGGGCATCGATCTTTGGTGACAGAAGCTTGTTGATTGCACAATGATTTTTATGAGTGTCATCTTGTCATATCCTTGGTATATAAGCCGTTATCTTCTGTTATGTGAATCTGTTATGCTGATATGAGCGTGTTTGTCCTTCCGGAGGACGCACTCCAGGATGTAGAATGGCTGTTGTTTCACGCTTCTCTCCTTCTGGTTGCCTTGGAAGGCATCTGTGAACTGCATGTGCAGGTCCAGCAAATCCTGCTACTGTGATAGACATCTCTGATTGTGTTTATCAGTCGGTGTATACTATACACCTTGTAATCCAATGTTGCTAATCCGATTGTGATCGATGCAATGGTGCTTAATCGCTCTAGGTTTCCGTACAGCTTTCGTCCTTGTGGTTTGGTGAGAGCTGGTAGTAGGCTAGTGGCGTTGGTGGTTTCGTTATGAAGGCCGTGCACTTTTGTTGCCACAAATAGCAGAAAAGTGGAAGCGAGAGTAAACCACCGCGCTTACGGCGGACAGCGGCATATCACATTACCCTGTCCGGCGCAGGTCATCTGTGCACGGTGCCGGAAACCTCAGTGTAAATTTTTGTTTCCTCATTTAGGAAAAGTTTCTGCAGCTACACGAGCTTTGCCATGAGGGCAAGAGCATGTCGTAACATGTCCTCAACCTCAAATACTGAAATATTTTTCGTTTTGGTCAAAATTGATAGTACACTTTATTGATGAACCTAACATTAGCTCGTTCGTTTGGCTGCTTTGCAGCGGCTGTTTTGCAGCGGCTACAGTGTTTTAGTTATTTCTTCTGCAGCCACTACAGTGTTTGTAATTATTTCTGCAGCCGCAGCCGCAGCTGCAGCTTACCGAACAGGCTGATTCTCGCGTGCACTGGCAACATGTTTATAAACAATATGAAGTTTAGGATAGTTAATCTAGTAGTAACCACGCTGTCTCAACGCATTATAGGACGACATATGTTTTGGGTCAGGGATATAGCTGAGGCTACATGTGTTTATCAACTACCAAGGGTGAAGGCTCAAGGCCATTCACACTAATTTAGCCTAACAGCAAGCCAGAAGGAGATGATTGGAGGAAGCAGGCGACGCCGCGGTCCGAGGGCCTGTCCTGCAGCTACTCCTTCAGGGCCGGTGTCCACCGCCGCCGGCCGCCGTGGGATCGGCCCCGCCGTCGACCTCCTTGATCTCGAGTACCTCGACCCGGCGGTTGGTCATCTTCCGGAGCTTGATGGCGACGTCTTGCGGCACGAAGGCGCCGCTGAAGCTCACCCGCCGCTGCTTCCGGTCGATCATGTGGCTCTCCAGATCTTCACACACGCCGCAAACAGAGAACGTCAGGTAACATCATCAGTGCAATAACAAATCAACTGTTCGCGCGTGTGGTCACTTGTCATAGCGTCGAAGCTTGGTCTTGTTCCTGACCTTGCATCTGGAGGAGAGCTCTCCTGATCCTCTGGTAGCACCCGTTGCAGTCGATGTTCATCCGAACGGTCATGCAGTAAAACTGCATCCACATTCAGAAACACCAGTCACTACTAACACCCATTGATCATCGTCGTCGTCGTCAGTCGTTTACCTTGTCGCTCATCGATCTCCCTCCTCGTGCAGCCGCAACGTTGTTGCCGCCGTCTTCCGCACCACCGGTGAGGGTTGAGTCCTGATGAACTCAGCTCCCAAACGTGGAACTGTCGAGATTTGCCAGGGATGAGCCGACGAGGGGGGTTGATGGTGGCAGGCCGCTGGGGTAAGAGAATATGAAATGATGCTTTGCTTTTTTGGTTTGTCTGGGTCACTCGAATCAGATTCTGGTCCAACGTTGCGGGCTGCCTGGCTTGCACGAATGACGGTTCTTTTCCAGCCTTCGTCGCCTTTCCTACGATGCTTTGGACACGGGCTCTGTCAAGATGGACTCTTGCACATAAGATAATCAGAGTACGGTCGGGATCTTTGAAGTGCAATGTGAACATTAGCAGGGAAGCAAGCAACGCGCAGCAAGAACGGCTGGATAGTAGAGTAGGCTAGAACGTCAGCTAAACCAAACCTACCAGACCTAACGCTGCCATAAAATATTAAACTTTTGGCAGGATCTGATCCAACCAGTAACATCACTTCCCAACAATAGCACTGCCACATCCAGGCACTTACAAACACTCAATTGGACGACCACAGCAGAAAATAATGCCTGCAGCAATTGGATATCACTATGATATCTGGAGGCAAGGAGACAGCTCGGAAACAATCACTATGATATCTCATTGAGAACATGACCTATAACATATAAGCACTGAAGCTACAAATTTAACAGGACCGAAGTTGGATTGTCAAAAAAGAAAAACTAAAAACCGGGATCAAAACTCAGCCATTCTTCCCCAACCAAATCAAGAGACAAAATTCCTATGAACGCCTAGGATGTTTGAGAAGTGTAAAACTTATCTAGGTCAGTCATCATACATACAGACAGTAAAGTATCATTTGTGAACCTACATCTTTCAGAACTCCCAAGATCTGAATCCAGGGGCCGGTCCTGGGGATGCACAAAATCACATCTCGCCGAGGCTGGTGAAACTCAAGCATAAAATGTTAGCCTTCGAATGGGATAGCCGGCTTTCATCTGGACATCACCAGACTGGAAACCTGCACAGGGACACCCATAAAACGCTGCTCTCCGGTACTCTTGCATATTTCCTCATCAGGCGCTACATTAAGCGGAGCAAAACTTCCAGGACTGGATGTATCCATGTCTCCCTGGCTACTGCTTCCACTGCTAGTGTCTGACTGTCTTTTTGAACCAGATCTTCGACTACGCTTTCGTGGCCTCCACTTTAGGTTATCAAACTTCAGATCATTTGTTAGATCAGCCAAAACACGTTTCTGATCACGTGCTATCTTGCTGACAAAGGAGTTACCATCAAATCGCAGGCCTTCACTTCGGGGTTCTGGTTCAGGAGATGGCTGGGCACCTATCTGTGAAATTTGTTTGCCTGTCAAACCTTCATCCTCACATTGGGCAGTAGATGATAGTTTGCTAGAGATATCCTTCCTTTCCTTCAAAGGAATCCATTTGCTACCAACCCACTCAAGAGAGTGCCTCAAATCACCTTCCCCAAATTCAGCTATTCGCTTTTCTCCTGTGACAAATAACATAAAAAAGTAAGTAACAGAGCTTCAATAGTAATAATATAATTTCCATTAACACTCGTGACTCGTGAGGCATACACAATGCTCACTTGCAGTGCAATTACCTGGAAAATAAACTTGTAGACGTCCATCACTTCCAGCCTGCAATAAAATTCCCTCCCACCAGCCACCATGCCACCATGCATCAACAATGGCTCCAACATGAAAGACTGAAGGAGTCTTACTGCCTCGTGCATGTTGCGGGCGAACCATTGGCCTTCCAGGTAAGCGTATGCCTAAGTGATCAGGTTTAGCAACCCTTGTCAGCATAACCCACTCCTGCAGGATAAAATTATTCAAGTTCAGCTCAAGGCATTTAACAAAGATAATGATTAACATTACTGAATTCTAACACACCTCCAAGTTTCCTGTCTCATCAGCATCCTGAAGATCTAGGTAGCGAACCTTGATCTTATCCTTATGCCTGTTCAAAATCAAACACCTAAACCAGCAGCCCCTTATACCACTATCTTGGGATAGAACTTCAGCATGGCAACCAGGTAATAAGTTTTTAAGGTTGTGATCCAGCACATCATTGCCAAATTCATCTCGCTTTCTCTTCTGCCCTCCATCTGAACTGGGTCCACCTTTTGTGAACTTGAAACGCACCTTCAGCGAGGAAGCGGCATTAAACATGGTCTTAAGTACTTCCTGGCTCCAATAACCTTGCAGCTGGGTAATGTCAAAAGGCTTGACTTCGTCATTATCAATCTGCTGGCGGCAAACATATGGTTGCCAGTAACTGGATTTAGTGCCACTTTTGAACTTCTCGAAATGCTGAGCACTCAGGACTACAGCCAATCCATCAATGCATTCAACACTGAGATCTTGACGACCATGAGAGAAGAATATCTCTCTGTCACCAACATCCATAGGCAATGGAACACCAACCTCATCAACTTTGTCAAACCACTGTACCTTGACCATCTTGAATGCATGTGTATCCTCATAGAGATCCTCCACATAGGCAACGAGTCTCTTCATCTCTTCACTCATAATGTAAACAAAACTATGAACCTATGAATACAAAAGAAAGTATCAGCAAATGAACTCTAAAAAGTTTAATCTACAGTAAACAAATTTTAGCATTTCAATATTCACTAATTTTCAGCTTTCTATGGTACTGTAAGATCCTTCCATACCATCAGATGGTAATAAGTGCAATAGAATACATATGGAAAACTAACCATCTCTCTCATGAAACTGTCCATATCACTGATGTTCAGGGATGTGCCGTCAGTTTTTATGTCAGCCGTTAATGGTGCTAAAAAGTGAAATCGTTCTTCTATGGATAAAAAAGGTGGTACAAGAAAAACAGATAGTTGAGGTAGGGGGAGGGGGGGGGGGGGGGGCGAAGTGCATTGGTGCACATACATACAGAGAGTTAAAAAAACAAATGGGACTTTGGAAGAAACAAGTGAGTGAACATACCGAAATAGTAATTCCCCTACGACAAAATGATTTGTAGTGTCTCCATCGTTTTTCGCAATGCCATGCAGTCCCCAACCATGTGAAATCTTTTGAATTTTCTCTAGGTGAAACATCCTGAGCAGATGTAAGAGAACATGCATTAAAGAAGGTATATAACAAAACAAAATAGTAGACATGGGGAAGATCTTCCCACAAAATACGTACCTTCGAAGCAGTAACTTCAGTGAAGTTAGCATCATTGTCATCATATGAATTTCCATGGAACCTATTGGCCATTGAGGGGGAACCAAAACTAGAACCTGCAAAAGAGCATTCATATGATGAGAAAATAGCTGAAGCAAGTCAATCAAACAAACCTTCAATTTTGTTTAGACAAAGACCCAAACAAACAACTGCACACCCAGAAAAGCAGCACAGTAAACAAAACAAAGAAGAAAATGCGAAGGGGGGAAATAAGAGATCAAGTGAGGAAAAGCACAAACTACAATTACAAACCAAACAGAAGAATTGAAGAAAAATACTTTGGATAGGGACAATCTGTATCATAGCTGCAACTATCACGTGCCATGATTCGCTTAAAACTTGGGACTCAAAAGCCACACGACGCATTTCCACTATATTAACTGGAGGTTTTGTCGCAGATACATTAAGCGTAGATTGAAGCATGCAAACTTGCATAATATTATTGATCTATATGGCACGGTTCCATGAAGGCGTCTGGGAAGACTACAGGAAGGGAAGATCAAAACGGCACCTGATTGACTTTACATTCACACTGCTGCTTCGTTTATCTCTATTCCCAAATGCAAGCTTACGCAATTGGCCCAACGGAAACCAGCAGCGGCTTCCACTGAGTCACACCTGTATTCTCCATAATCCTATGGGAAAGGAGAAGGCATGAGTTTCGCAGGCAACCAAGTTAATACTGAAAAAACCGCATGAGACTGAAGGCCTTTGTTGAAGGAAACCACAAAGCAACCCAGACCTGACTCGACAAAAACGGAAATTCAAACGACAGGTAGTTAACGAATAACCAATACATAACAATAGAACTAACAAAAAGCCTAGGAAGACCCGGCGGTGCCATTTCAGTCCAATCAAGAATAGCTCAATCGCTTTCTGTGTACCAAAAGGGGAAATGCACTCTACCTCGGAGTTTCAGCACATTTGGTGAAACAAAAAGATCACAGAATACCCCGCAGGCGTTCCTGTTCCAAATAAAACTAGACAGGATTCGAACCAAACAAGGCAATAGAAGCAACCTAACTATAAATAAGATGGGGAACAAAAGCATGTTCCCATTCCAGAATGCCCCAAAATGGATAATACGAGGAAGATACGATTTTCTGCAAAAATCAGGCTAGCCCAATGCGCGAAATGAAAGCACCGGTGTTCCCCACCTAAACGTAACCAACAGGTTCAGCCGCGGCAAGCCTCTAGAGACGAAGGAATCAGGTTAAAGAACGCAGAGCTCTCATGGTCATGGGGCACCGCAACGCATGTAACAACACATCCGCTAGAAGCGTAAGATTGACCGAAAGGAAGATTAAAAGAATTTGACAACATAAACGTTGCGCCTGTGGTACGGAAAATCAATTTTTGCGGGCAAATCCTCGAAATATAGAAACCAGAGAGCGCCCAAATCCAAACGACCACGCAAATCGGAAAAAGGAATCCTAAACACCGCAGCCTTATCTTTCGCGGAATCAAACGCATCCGGAAAAGCGGAACAGGAACACGGACATGGCTTCTCGGCACCTCAAATCCGAAAACACACGAAAAATTCAACTCAAAACCGACACAAATCACAAAAATTCGCCGCCGCCTCCCCTTCCTAGCACCAAATTGAGCCAAAAAAACAGCAGCAAACAAAGCGAACCCCGCACGAACCGGCCAAATCTACAACCAAATCATCAGAAAATAAACGCCCAGGCACAGGAATCTCACCGGAGACGAGGGAGGACAGCCAGTCCACAACCTCCCGCCT
>LAPY01001110.1:114678-125322 GCA_000970635.1 Eragrostis tef
GCCAAAAGGGCGGCCGCGGCCGCGGTGAGGCCGGTGTCCGTCTGCCGCCTCAGCGCTCTATCCCGCGCCCCGGTGCCCTGCAGCCTGCCCCCCTCCCGCGTCGGTCTCGCGGCGCCCTTACCCCGTTGTCCAGGTACCGAGTGGCTCTCATATCTGTTCCTCCGAGGCGTTCGTATCATTTGGCTTGAAAATCGGATGGATTTGAGCTCACCCAGCCCAGGTGCTTTGACCCTAGAATCTCACATGGCAAAATGGTACATGGCATCTTTCTGTCGAACAACTGTAACTATCAAAATTTTCGTGTAGAGCGTCTGTAAAAATTGCTGTGTAACTTCCTTTCTAGTTTTAAGAGCATAACAGTTTGGTCAGTGGAACAACAGACAGTGCTAATTTGTCCCTGTACAAACTCAGGGTTCTGTCGTTCACGATGCTTATGAGTTACGACCTTAAGAATGATCTTGTTGTAGGGATTGTTACGCCACCTCATGCTGAGTTTTTGCATTGTCGGGGTTTCGATACATTTGGATTGTTATGCATCAATGTGGTAACTCTAGCTAGGAGTAGTCCTCTTGGTCTTGAAACATGATAGTTTTCTCAGTGTAGGGAGCACGCTCCTGATGTTTCAAGCGATAGCTTGTAGCTGTAGAGGTGCTGCTGCCGCTGCTTTATTTGATTCACAGAGAAAGCTACAAGAACAACAAATTAATAATTCTTAAATGAAGATTCTGGGGAAAAAAGGACTTGCCTATTAAGATTCGCTGATTTACAGCCTTATTTATGATGATGCACTGATTGAAATGTCACAGTAGTTAACTCGTCCTATGTGAAGCATTTCAGTAGAACGTTGAGCTATTGAGCTAATTTTAATTCTGAAACTTGCAGCACCGAGGAATGCTGCTATAGAGAAGCATTTCAGCAGAAAATTAAGCATCCAGCTAATTTAAAAGCTGAAGTTTGCAGTACCAACTAGCAGAGCGCAACTTACTTGTTCATCAGCTCATAACACGGTAGGCAAACAATGCGCTGTTTGAGTCACACTCAAAATGTAAAATCCAAAATTCAGAACCAAAGGTTTTATCATACTATCAATTCAACCTAAAACTGAAATTTCTTATAATATTTGTTCAGCTGGTACACGATATTTACAAGTTTTGTTCATCAAGCTGAACTCACATGTCACAAGAGACCCTAAGTCCTTACTACAAACCCTAGTTGCTAGGCCATCAAGGGTGTGGTAGAGGCTGGCAGATCAGGGAGGGGCTGTTGAAAAGCAAGTTATGGTCAAGGAAGACATCACTGGTTTAGATTCGGTAAAAGGGGAATTAGAATTCAATTTAGAAATAGGGGCAAAGAGTTGTGAACGGAGGGCTATGTGCAAAAAGGGATTAGGTACTAGCATAAACAAAAGGGATCTGTTCAGTTTCCATCCAGGTCACCCTCTTCGAACTGACACGCCAGATTGAGTTTCTGCAATTTCATTTCCCAATGTATTCTCCTTTTGCATCTGAAATGTTGCGTTCCTGATAGTGATATGAGTTGGTTAATGTGCCAGATTGAGTTAATAACAAGTTTCCTCAAAACTGTCATTTTCTTCTTAAGAAGATTCCCCAAAACTGCTATCAAAATAAGTCAAGTTTCCTCAAAACTGTCATATTCTTCTTTACAAGATTCCCCAAAACTGTTACCAAAATAAGTCCTAATCCTAGTCAGTTATTTTTAATTTAGTGCTGCAATGTGCTTTGTCATCGATTCAACGGTTAGTTTGTTAAATTATAAATATCTGGTGATGGAGCATGGCACAGACAATAGAGTTGCCGTTGTTCTACAAGGTCGGTCTATGTGTTTTAAAACTTACGTCTTTTGAGAGATGCAAGACTCCTACAGTTTGGTCTTTTATTGTCTATTGTCCAATTTGGCAATTTGTGCCTGTCCAATTTGTGTTTGGCATGGCAAACACCATGCTGTTCGGACTCGTGATTTGATAAAGTATTGTTTTCAGTTAGCAAACTTGAAAAGGTTTCTATGAAGAAATGAAGTATATACATTTTTTTTTCTGGAATAAAGGTTTTGATGAGTTAGATTCTCCAAAGAAATTGGCTTACCACAAATTGTTTGAAATATAAATTTTTTTTCTGCTGTCGTTGTTTGTGCGTTATGCATGAAATGCCTTAGTTGATGGCCATCCACCAAGATATGGGATTGATAAAGCGGTAAACCCTGTCTAACAAAACACCATTTCTTTTTTCGACAGATTTCCTGAAGATCTCTCAGCGTCAGTTTAGAGCTAGGTATTTTCAAAAAGAAAACAGTTCTGTTGAAGCAAATGAATTCCTTGATGGCATCAGGGATAAGGTGAAGGTGGTTAACTTTACTTGTGGGAACTCACTGTATTTCACTATAACAATAATCTGAAAAAATATTTACCACGTTGTCTACCAGTGGGATGCCATGGAGAACAAGTCGTCTCTTCTCTTGTATGCTGGTGGGGTAATCTTCGCTGTTTGGTTATCCTCGGCTGTGGTCAGAGCTGTTGGTTCTGTTCCATTGGTATGTAGCTTGCTTTGTTACTTACTTCCCATATTCTTGTACATTTGTGTTCTCTAAGCTTGTGCTGTTAGTCATGATTACTGTTTCTATGTGTTTCCATTGCCATACTATGTGTAGGTCCCAGACTTGCTAGAGCTAATCGGGCTGGGCTACTCGGGTTGGTTTGTGTACCGGTACCTGCTCTTTCAGGTAATCTGAAAACCATGCAGGTTGAATGCCATACTGCTTTTCAAGTGTTCAGCACGAGTTTCTCAACTTCAAGTTGCTCCCTTTTCTTAACTGTGCACACCTAAAAGACTGCTGGTGGAACTTTATGAGATGAACAGCTTTGGTGTAGCATTAATGATCTAGCACAGATCAAGTTGGCCATTGCCTGAAAGGAAAAAAGGAGGATCAAGTGGTCCACTGTCCATGCCTAGCAGATAAACAGCTGTGTAGTCTGCTATCATTATAATGTTGGCAGAGCTAGATAGTGTGTTTCGAATTTATTTGAACACAACTTCTTTATATCCTTTGAAATGTT
Source organism: Eragrostis tef (assembly GCA_000970635.1). Taxonomy (NCBI): domain Eukaryota; kingdom Viridiplantae; phylum Streptophyta; class Magnoliopsida; order Poales; family Poaceae; genus Eragrostis; species Eragrostis tef. Next base: position 117,749 of record LAPY01001110.1, read on the forward strand.
ATGTAAGGTTGAGTGTGCTTGGGTATAACCTACCGTAACACAAAATAAATACGTGAATCGTGTACTTTTAGCTTGCCCAACTATTGCTTCTAATTATTGTTATCTTAATTTATGAAAAGTATTTTTTTTTTCTGATGACCTCTATTTTTCTGGCAGGAGAATCGACAAGAATTGGCCAGCAACCTCGATGCTCTAAAGAAAAGGATTACTGGCAGTGATGAATAGCTGTATCCTGCATTGTTGCTTCTTTTTTCTTATATGTCAATAGATTTAGAAATGGTCTAGACTCTAGAAATATTCAGAGTTATTGATGTATGGTCTCCCACATCTTCTGTGTGGTCTGCAGTTCAGCATGATGTTTATTGTAAATCTTCGGGTATCTGAAGAGATCTCTGGCCATACTAAAATTCTTGTGATTCTCACTATATGCTGTTCTGATTCCCCATTCAGAAGTCAGCGGTCCGAACCTATAGTATGCAAGTGTAATATTATTATGGAATAATTAGATATTTGCCATTGCAATTGTTCCTAACTAGAAATCTGTCATCACAAAAATGATAATGAGAAATGTGCCATCGAGGTTGCAATTTTACACATATTTGCCATTGTTAACTTGTCAATAGGTAATGGAAGCGTGAAATGACCAAAATACCCCTGTCTTCCTCCTCCAGCCAGATTTTTTTTCTTTTTTTTTTTAAAATCTCCCTAGCATGGGGTTGAGCCTAAAGGCCAGCATATGGATCATTTCGATCCATATGCTGGTGATGGTGTAGCCGTCGTTTGGCTCTCTACACTCCGGTCACGAGGAAAGAAAAATAAAATAAAAATATGGCTGAGGAGGAAGACAGGGGCATTTTGGTCCTTTCACGGCTTCATTTCTCATTGACAAGTCAACAAATGACAAATATGTGCAAGAATTGCAACCTGCATGGCACATTTCTCATTATCGTTTTTGCGATGACGGATCCCTGACTAGAAACATTTGCAATGGCAAATATCTAAGAGAACCAGATTCGTGTGAGAACTATGGGAACTCCAATCTGGGCCACATGATCTTGATCCAAGGGGGCGCATGAATTCAGGTGAGAGGGGTGGTTTGCAAAATCACCGTCCACTTAATCATACTTTTGCAAATTACCCCTCCCACCTCTCCCTAGGATCAAGATCATGTGACCCAGATTGGAGTTCTTATAGTTCTCACACAAATTTGGTTCTCATATGATACATTGCCAATTAACCCTATTATTATTTATTAGAAGTAGCGGCAGATCAAACATGATGCGCCTCATCTTGCTAATTGAATGATTAGTTTATCACCTCTCTGCATGCCACTTGTGTGTTCTCCTTATTGTCATGAAGTTGCTGGCTGCCTGCTGCCACCAGCCATTGTGCCCTGCAGTTTCATGCACGAATTATTGTATAGTACATCAATGTTGTATGATATGGGTACCATGCTCATCTGAGATCTTTGTCGTATGAAATCAGTCAAAGACGTGGCATACCTGGAATGGACATGCATCCTGGCCCTTTCTTTCCAGGTTGCTTTGCACGTCCCTTTCTGCTCTAAGATGAAATCGATGGGTCAAAACAGAGTGTGCTTATTTCTGGACTCTGGACAGGGACATTGATTTTACTAGTGACAACAACCTTTGGAATGGCTGGTAAGCTGGGCTGCAAGTTGTTTCTTTGACAAAAACATGAACGGCACCATCTATTTTATCGCCTTTTTGCTGTTTTCCTTTCTACTTTTCAGCAACTGATTATTTAGTGATCATAGGTATCTGTTCGCGCTGAGTAAAAAATGCCCAAATTTGTCCGGTGTAGTTTTTAGACATTTACCACCTAGATCATGTCTATATTTTATCAAACTACATTGGGGCGTTTTAGACATTGAGAAGTACTCAATCTGTTCTTAAATTGTTGTCATTAGAACAACAAATCCAATTCATTTTTTGAACCAAAGTTGTACTAATGACAACAATTTAAACTCGGAGGGAGTACCTGATTCAATGTCTAGGTGGTTTGCTGGTAAACCGATCTCAGTTTTCCCCCCTTTGGCGTAATACCTCTTTATGTGGCTAATGAGCAACTACGATTTCTATAACAATAGTATCTTTTAAAAGGAAAAAAAGTGCAGCTGTGCATGACCTATGATCTTTTTCAGATTTCGAACAAAAGAAAAAGTGCAGTACCTGGAACAGCTGTTTTCTTTAGAATACATGAAGCTATGGACAATGCTGAAACAAAGCCAGAGCATCAGGCACTAATCAAATGGTTATGAGTATATTTTTTTGCGAAAAGGTTATGAGTATAATTACAAATATTTTGTTCGAAAAACAATTGCTAGCCTTCTCGATGGTATGCGTGGCTGCATCATGGTTCAATAATTATTCTTTTTTCAAGCGAGACATTTTGCTCGAAGAACATGATCACTTTGTTTCCCAGCATGCAACACCGCACAGAGCTCGAGGGGTGGTTCACAGATCTTATTACTTCTTGTTTCAAAATTTAAACTTGTATCATAAATTTGGCAAATTTGCTCGTGGACATTATTCAATGGTGGCATTTGCTAGTGGACACTATTCAATTTTTTGGTTTTGCTAGAAGACACTATTAAATTGTGGTAATTAGCTAATAGACATCCAAGTCATTAAAATACTGATTATCTTGTAGAGAGAAGAGAGAGAACACTATAAATGACCATATTGCCCCTGCAACTATTTTTAGCCAATATAACAACAAAATCACATTTATTTGTTAATTATATATGTCACGAGACACGAGCGTTATCAATATTTTTCCTAAAACATATTAATTACTTTTCATAATTATTAATAGTTTTATGTATTTTAGAAGTTTTCTTAATTGTATTGTCACAATCAGTTTGAAGTAGACAGGGGCAATTTGGTCATTTGCAAAATTCTCTCTCTTCTCTATGCAAGAAAAATCATATTCTAATAATACCTAGAGTGTCCATTAACTAATTGATACAACTAAGTACTACCTCTGTCCTAGTTTATTTGGCATTTTGGAAGTATTTTTTGGTATCCAAATTCATATAATGTTTAGTGAAACTGGACAGACATGTTGTCCAAGTTTAGAGAATGTTCAATGAATCTGATATAGAGCTAGAATGTCAAGTATTTTAGAACAGAGAGAGTAGTAGTGTGCAAAACCAAATTTGAATGGTGTCCACTAGCAAATACCAGTCCATAAGCAAATTTTACCCATAAATTTTGACTCAATTTGGGGACCTTTGAATTTCATTTCTAAAAATTCAAGAACTAGGGCATAGGATGGGACAGGGCCAGGGAATATTCCCATCGCCCACGCACACCAAGAACCTGTCCCCGCTTGTCATGCTATCATTTCGCGCTTGTCACTGACAGTGGACCCTTTACATCCACGCGGCTCTGCATCACTGGCCCGTTGACCACGATCTCGCGACTGCGTGCAGTTATAAAGCGCCCCAGCCCATTCCGCCTTCGCATCCCCGCACACACACAACGAGACGAAGACGGCCCGCGTCAGCTGCGCCCAAGCACCGTCGCACGCTCGCCTCCGGCAGGTAAGGGTTCGGATTGTTGTTTAATCTCTCTTGCGTTTCTCCTACTGTTTGATCCCACTGCGTTGGCGCTGTCACGAGAGCTAAGAGCACCTGCGATAAAGGTTTCCAATGTTTTTTTTTGGGAATTTTTGGGGTAAATTTTAGGAGCGCAGCTAGATCTGCTTGTCTCTGATACAGTTAGTTATTTCGTATGGTTCCGATCTACGAAATATGAGGTTGAGATCGTGCGTGGCTCATGGATAAGCTCGATTTGGTGAGCATTGTCGTGCGTGAGACACACGACCTTAGGATTTTTGTTTGGGGTTTGTGTTCAGCACCTGTCCTGGTGTTTGAACCTTGGGAACATGCGGCATACATGCAGTTTCAGGGGAGCTAGGCATGGCACGTCGATCTGGTTGATTTGCCGTGCGCATGCTGGAGATCTGATTTAGATGCAAGCGATTAGTGGATTTAGTGCATGGTGATGGTGATAAGTCGAATTTCTCATTTTGTGATCTGTTAAGTTGCGCGGGATCTGCTCGAGCTATTTTTCTCTATACGTTGTAAGGGAACCTGCTGGTCTACGGTGGAAAATGCAGTAATATGCTTCTGTGCGAAATTAAATTGTTTTATAGTTGGTGTCCTATGGAATTCGTAATTTTTTATGCATGGATGTGATTGGCCTTGTATTGTAACTGATTTGTTAACCGGTAATAATGTATGTAGAGAAGCTGTATTTATGTCACATGGTATCGTGTTTGTTCTTTTTATTATTCTCTTAATTTCTGCTGATAGCTATCACAATCCACAACTTATGAAATGATATTAACCTGTTTTTCTTGGTATCATATTCTTATGTTAAATAACAATGTAGTTTGGGCGGCTTTGTACTTTAACTGGAAGCCATTGTGGTTAGTGCGAGTTTTAGTTTGGTTAATATTTGTTCACAAAAGGTTGTGCAGCTTAGAAAGCTGATATGTGCTGATTATTTTCGTTTCCTACATATGATATTCTTTTAAATGCTAGATGCTAGGTTCTGCTGATTATTTTTGTTTCCTACATATCGCTGATCAGTGTCTTTTTTTTTTGTTGCAGTAAGTTTAGTTCAACAATATGTCGCGGGAGGAGAATGTTTACATGGCCAAGCTGGCCGAGCAGGCAGAGCGGTATGAGGAAATGGTTGAGTACATGGAGAAGGTTGCTAAGACTGTAGATGTGGAAGAGCTTACCGTTGAGGAGCGTAACCTCCTATCTGTTGCCTACAAGAATGTGATTGGGGCCCGCCGTGCCTCATGGCGCATTGTCTCCTCCATTGAGCAGAAGGAGGAGTCCCGTAAGAACGAGGAGCACGTTAATCTGATCAAGGAATACCGTGGCAAGATTGAAGCTGAGCTGAGCAATATTTGTGATGGTATCCTGAAGTTGCTTGACTCGCACCTTGTGCCTTCCTCCACTGCTGCAGAGTCGAAGGTGTTTTACCTCAAGATGAAGGGTGACTACCACAGGTTAGAAACTGCAACAGTGCATGTTTTTGTCTACTTGAACCCATGCTTTCCGTAATAACTAATCTCATTTGTTCATCTTCTATTGGAAAGGTACCTTGCTGAGTTTAAGACTGGTGCTGAGAGGAAGGAATCTGCGGAGAGCACAATGGTGGCTTACAAGGCCGCTCAGGTTGGTTTATGTTCTCACTGTCACAGCCTACATCATCATGTTTATATGGCAACAGATACACATTTTTCCATCTTCTGGAAGAACATTGTGTTTTCTGACTGTGTGCTGGTTTGGATATTTTCTAATATATCTCTGTCCTGCAATTTGATTGTAGGATATTGCACTGGCTGAACTGGCACCGACTCATCCCATAAGGCTTGGACTTGCACTTAATTTTTCGGTGTTCTACTATGAGATTCTGAACTCTCCAGACAAAGCCTGCAACCTTGCGAAGCAGGTTTGTATCACATTTACCTTTCTAATTATTATACAACGTCTTTTAATTCTAAATCGATAGCTGTGAGTGGTGTGTGTGAGTAAAGCTTAAATTGCACAACTATATGGGCCCTTCAAATTAGGCAATTTCACCTTTTTCACTGAACATTGTTAAATCATTCTCTTGTTCTTCAGAACAACTAAATTAAATCTTGATTGCTGGTCTGATATGGTTCCTTTAGTGCTTTTACTCTGAATTTTGATGATGTTACTCAGAAGTTTACTGATTTCAAAGGAACAATAGGGCATTGTATTGTAGTTCCTTCTGTTTTGATATGAACGATGATAAGACTTTGTTGAGTTCACTTTGAAAGTCAGACATGCTTATCTTCTGTGACGTGCTGTCATTATTGCGTACAATGCATATTTTACAAATATTACTGTACTTCGATATGATTAATATCTGGCAGTATTTGGGGCTTATGGCGGGGCAGCAATAAAACACTAAAGGAATTTTGCGTTTCTACCCCTGGTCTGTATTGCTAGTGGGATTTTACTTTGACAAAGTTTTTATGTGGTCTCTTGTCTATAAATTGCCTGACCTGTTATCTTTATGTGTTAATATTTTTTTGCCTCGGAGAATTTATTACTGAACCAACTATTCTTTCCAGGCTTTTGATGAAGCTATCTCTGAGTTGGACACCCTTGGAGAGGAGTCTTACAAAGACAGCACTTTGATCATGCAGCTCCTGAGGGACAACTTGACCCTTTGGACATCGGACCTCACGGTATCTCCTCCCTACAACACTTTCACCACTACTAATCATTCGTTGCCTGTCCTGTGGATGTTACCCATCAATTTGGAGTTAAAATTTTATGTCATCATATGGTGCAGGAGGATGGAGCTGAGGAGGGCAAAGAGGCGGCCCCGAAAGGCGACGCTGGCGAGGGACAGTAATCCTCCATCCATTGGTCTGCATGGTTTCCGAGCCCATTGTTTTAGATGCCCCTATGCTGTCGAAGCCGTGTGTTGTGCTGCTATTGTAGTTCCTTTCTTCTCTCCTTTGCTCTCTCCTTTTCCTATATTAGGCTGTTAGCGATTGAGTTAGTTCCCATTGCTTTGTGTTACTGCTAGTTGGCATTAGGTCAATGTGGACTGGTATTGTTCTCCTGGATTTGACAAGCATGTGTGGTCGCTCTAGTGTTTTTATTGAGTCAATATTGAAGTTGTCATTTCATTTTGCTGTTGCAACCAGTGAGTATTGGTGTTTTGCTCATTTAATCGTTGGGTGGTCGGATGGCAGTGTAGTTTTGCTGAGCTTCTGTGATATGCTTGGTGGATTTCGTCCTTCAGAATTGCATTATTCCCTTTGGCTGGCATGCCAGTCTTTTTCACAGCGAATGTTAAAAATATACAGAAAATGTTAGATGCCACTACCAGGGGGAAAAGACGCCGTCTGCTTGTGCCCGTTAGGCCTGAAACCGGAGCGGATAGGGGCAACCCTTTTCTTGCTCCGGCGAACCTTACGCTCGAAAATGAGGATTAGTGTCAACCCGCCCCTGAATCTTTGTGCGAACCGGCGATCCGCGGGTCTTGACAGCATCTGACTTCCCTCGCCGCTGGAGTAGCCAACGCACATCGACACATCTCCGAGAGCTGCAACGATGGCGCCATGGCCACCTCCTGTCGACGCTTCTACAAGGACCAATCGCCATGGCAGATTATGAGAGTTGTAGACGGCAGCAGAATGGGGATAGGGCGGATTGAATCGTCCCTAGCGACGACCCTAGGAAACCCGTTTCGATTTGGGATCGAACCGAGCCGATCCTATGACTTTTCAGGTGCGGTTCGTGAGGTTCAACGGTTCGACCCGCATGTTTGAGAGTCGGGACAGTTACAGGATGTCGCGCAAAAGTAAACCATGCTCCCAATGCACCATTTTGCTAAGGGGGAGGATATCGCGTGACCTGTTGCCCGATTGCTCCCAATCGCACGACCCTCCCCGAGGCCTTGTATGCGCCTTTGCCAAGAGATGTTCATCTTCTTCCTCCCAACCTCCTTCGGCGCCATCGCTGCCGCTGCACCGCCTCCTCCCTT